>APFE031235010.1:269067-290094 GCA_000404065.3 Pinus taeda | reverse complement strand
ATAAAAGGCTAGAAGGACTTCATTGTAATGCATGGCCTGGAGGTGAGTGGTGAAGGCTCACTTGGCCGGATTGGCCAAGGTTTTGGCCAAGGATAATGAAATTTCATTATGATTGGGTTTTTCCCGGATTTGGGGTTTTCCCGGATAAACATGTGTATTTATGTGTTTATGGTTATTGCTGGTTAATTTTATATTTATTCCTCTCGGTAATTAATTTATGTTCTTGGGTAAATTTCTTAACAATTGGTATCAGAGCCAGATATTGGCTTCAAAGGGCTTCTTTGATGCCAAGGGTTTATAGTGCCTGATGAGATCAATGCAGCCTTTTTTACGGATCAGTGCATTTGCGATATATTGTTCGGGATTCCTGGGGCTATTTAAAGAAGGTCAGCAGAAGAAAATTGTTCATGTGGCTTCAAAAATTGTTTGTTTTCTGCTACGTGAGGCCACCGGTGTTGGAACCTACGAGGTTCTCGTCAAGCTCACAGTTGAAAGGTTTGATAGAAGTTTTTTGAGCAAATCAAATTGAGAGATGATGGATCAGAATCACAGCAGCAATAAACAAAAAAAGAATAAAAAAAATTAATGAAGTCAAAATTATTGCATGTAAATGGGCATACTACTGTAAGACCTGGTAAGGCATGTGTACCCCTTGGTGATCACCGGTAAAGTCTGGGTTAGACCTAGGTGATAGGGGGGATGTCAGGTTAACAATACCCTGAGTAAAAACTTTGAGGGGGGGTAAGAGCTAGAGTGAGTGGGATTGTCTCACTTAGTAGGTTTGGCTGGAGTTAGTCAAGGAACCCCAAGTCAAGTTTAAGGGGGGAAATTGTTAGGTAAACTTGACTTAGGATAGAGTCAAAAGTTGAAGAGGTTAAATAGTGATGGTTTTGGGGCACATGGTATTGTGCACCCATGGTATTCTGCCCGTGGTATTATATGTAATGGAGCCTATAAAAGGCTGGAAGGACTTCATTGTAATGCATGGCCTGGAGGTGAGCGGTGAAGGCTCACTTGGCCGGATTGGCCAGGGTTTTGGCCAAGGATAATGAAATTTCATTATGATTGGGTTTTTCCCCGGATTTGGGGTTTTCCCGGATAAACATGTGTATTTATGTGTTTATGGTTATTGCTGGTTAATTTTATATTTATTCCTCTTAGTAATTATTTATGTTGTGCAGTAAATTTTTAACACTACTTTAGGACAGTAAGTACCTTAAACATCCTAGAAAATTGCAAATGCATTGGTTGGTCCCTTTCTCTCTTGCATAAATAAGAGACTTTCGAGTTCTTAGGCTTACAAAGCTTGATGGAATTATTTTATCTAGTTGGGTGAATGGAGTATGCATGAAACCCTCCTGTGGTCCTTGATACTATATTTTTTTTTTGCTTTCGGTTAGACAACACTAGTTAAGTTTAGAATTGAGTCAATTGTGTCAGTAGTCAGAAAGCTTAGTTATGTCATTCATTGTTTTGTTTATTAATTTCTACCCAATGTAACTGATTGTGGGTGCGGAGGTATAAATTGTCACTTCCATAATTTATTCAATCATTAATGAGAGTATTTTTAGTCGTTAATTTAGTTTTTCCCCATTATAGTCACTTTTCAAATATTTCATTTCCACTTTAAGGCATTGAAGTACTTCTCATTAACTTATCATCATGACAATTCCTTTCTAAGCCATTCACATCATGTCATGGGGATTTGTGTCCTAACTTTCATCAATATCTTACTCAAGCCTTATTTTTCTAAGTTTTCTCATTTACTCCCCAATAGTCGAGTCATTATATGCTATATTACTTCTTCTTCTATAAGTGTTGTACTTCACATTCTTATTTGTCAATTGTGTTTGGTCATCCCTTAGAATTTTTCGCCCTAGATTTTATATCTAGTTACCCTATGTCCCCATCTCATCATTTCCCTCATGTACAGATTTCCTATAGTCATCAACCATTTTCCATGGGTTGTGTTAGTAAGCCCACAATTCCTTGTGGTTTCTCAGATGATCGTATTGTTCCTACAGAGGACATTTTATGAAAATATGAGAAATCTAGCCTCTTCGATAATGATTTGTCCAACCCAACATTGTTCCCAACATTAAGTTCTACATTTTACATGTATTCCATTTTAGTCCCAAATACTAACAATAGACCAAGTGTTAAGCTTAGGTTTTGTAGTTTGGAACAGTCCACCCTACAAAAAGTGTGTGATTTTCCTGTCTTCAGTACTATTGAGAAATCCATGTGATGCACCAAGTCCCTTATCAACAGATTTCATGGTGTTTTATTATGGCTTGTAAAGGAAGACCCTATACATGTGGACGACATTCACCACCTAATAGGATTATCCATGTATGGTTCAGATGTTTCAGCTACATTTCAAAGTGTCTCGAAGTGTGGCAAGAAGAAAGGTGAT
The DNA here is from genome assembly GCA_000404065.3 of Pinus taeda. Taxonomy (NCBI): domain Eukaryota; kingdom Viridiplantae; phylum Streptophyta; class Pinopsida; order Pinales; family Pinaceae; genus Pinus; species Pinus taeda. The sequence continues at coordinate 287,678 of APFE031235010.1, read as the reverse complement.
GTCAACATGTATGAAAAATAGATAACCGAGTGAAAGGGTCATGAAGATTTCATTGATAATATAAATAAAGATAAGATTATGTTTGCTTGGCACATCATTACCAAATAACTCATGTGACATTACACCAAATGATAATACATCCCAGATGCAATTTTTGTCGCAGAAGCTTGCAAGTGGGGTGAATCCTTAAATTGGTGCAACTCTATTTTAAATGAGCTCTTTGAGGCCTACAAAATGTATATAATGGAGACATATTTTATTCATGGATATTTAGTGGTTTCCATTAAAATGATGAAATGGTGTGTTCTAGAAGTCCAAGACTTAGCTAAAATTTTAAACGTTGAACCCCTTGCTCTTGCCTATGTTCGATGGAAAAATAAAATTGATGCTGCTAATAGAGAATTCAATGAAAATTTATTTGAGAAATGGCACACTAAAATGCTTTATTCTACGATGTTGTTGACCAAAATCCCTGCATCAATTTTAGATAAATATGCAATGAAAATGTATTTTGGTATCACTCATAGCCATACATATGTTCAACCCAAGATTTTTAATGAAGAAACATTTAAGATGAAGATGTTACCCTATTATATGTCAGAGGATGCATTCCATCAAGAAGAATTCTCTTGGTTAGGGGTTTAGTGCATGTAGACACTTGATGGTATTTTCTATTCTCTAGATGAGTTATAGCCTCGAGGTTTGGCCTCTGATATAACATCATCCTCTAAGAAGCACACAACTAATATTGCACATGAATTCCAAACTATGATGAAGAAGTTGCAACAGTGTGTGTCTTCGACCCATAGTATTATGCCAAAACTTGTCTCTTTGGAAAATTTTGTTGTTTCTACTTCTTAGAAACCAGATGTTGTTCCTTTTATTGGTAAGAAGTTCAAACCTACAACACTTTTTCTTGCATATATAACCCCTATATTAGTTCCCCATACCATCATCGATACTATAGCTTTCACCTTAGATACTTTTCTTTTGGTAAAACCATTGTTGCTTCTAAGATCCCTAATTTAGTTCTTGGTTCCTCAACCATTGTTGACCTTACTAATAACATTCCTGATGATCCTATTGAACCCACTCAGATTGTTGAGTAAAATATCCATTATTCACCTACTCATTCTCTAAAAACACCGCATATTGCTTCTCCTTCCACAACCATCTCATATGATCCCTTTACACATTCTGACGATGACTATACCACTGGTGATATCAATGATATGGAGGTAGAGTTAGCATTGAAGACTATAACTGAACCAGAGTAGATTCTAGACACTACTCCTCTAACATTTGTATAGCCAATCGTACAACTCAAGTCAACCACTGTCATCTCTACCATACAACTTTCTATTATTGGCCATGATCTAGATTACTGCAGTGAAGTGTTTCATTTGTTCGCACAATCCATTAATATAGTTCCACTTCTTCCTCTACATGTTGTTTCAAAAATTCAAGAAGACTTCCAACAAGAGCAACCTCAAGAAACTGAAAATTCATTATTAGTATGAATTATTTTGGAAAGTGAAAAAATCCCTTCACTTAAGTTATAGGTGACTTATAACCCTAACAACAAAATATGGTTAGGTCTATTCTTCATATATGCAGGAAAATATGACATGAAAATAAAAACATATAAAAGCAGAAATATAAGTGCAACAACCCAATGGGTAATATGAAAGAACAATTTTATTAATAAAAAATAATACATTGGTGAGGATTGATTATAGAATTGGTCTGTAGACCCCCCTCCATGGGAGGGATCCTTCTTGACCTTGTGCTTCAGCAATGTGCTTCTCTCTCTTAATATGTGGTATGAAACAGGAAGAAAAGAAAACAAAGGATACTTAAAATCAATGGGAGATCAAATGCTATGAGATGATAATGGGGAAAATGAAAATTGCTATGGTGAAGAATGGAGAGAAAACCCTTTATTTATAACAAATATTGGAACAAATCAAGAATTAAAAAAAATAAAATATTATTGACTAATTCAAAATGTAGTTGTTGTAAATAGTTTATTATATTTTTGAGAGGGAAAAGATATTCAAAATGGTTTATTAATCACTTTGTGAGGATTAAGACAAATATGACTCTGAAATAATTATTAAATAATGATTTAACAATTATCTCATCAGGAAAATATTGAATAAATGATGAATAATAAATAAATGATGACTCATTTAATTATTCTCTTGGGATTTTTATATTTAAATGAGACGTAATTTAGGAAAAATGGTTTACTAAATTATTTCCTAGGTTGAAAGTGGGTTTTACCATGGAAAAACTCATCCTACATGGTGTATTTTGATCGACCTAGTAAGAAATGGCTAGATGAACATTTTTTGGGTGGTAACAAATTGACCCCCAACATAAGAGTGTCAGGAGAAAATTATATGACCGAAATATGCACACACCCACACACACACACATAGATAGATAGATAGATAGATAGATAGATAGATAGATAGATAGAGAGAGAGAGAGAGAGAGAGAGAGAGGAATGGAATGACTTATAATGGAGGGGGTGATACCTACTTTTATGATAGAAGTCTCCTTTTATTGTTAAGTACATAATATCAAATGCAGAGGAGGAGGCAAACCCATACCCACTGAGATAACTGAGTACGAATAATAATGATGTGCACAACAATGTGGGTTTGAGAAATAGACTACATGACATATGATATGATGGCATCAATAGGTTGGGAAGAGTTACAATGATACCATGAGTCCCATATACATGATGTGCCTAGAAAACAATGGCCAAGACTAGATACAAAAACATTTGTTGAGCTGAGTACATGATACATAATTCCCCCCCAAACTGAGTGGAAGGGGAGATCACAACCGAATAAGCCTTATAGAATGCGAAAGTGATCTAAAGATATCAATAGACTATCTGAAGGAGACATGAATGTTGTGGGCTCTTTGATCGGTGGAAATCAAGCTAATCAAATCAATGAAACAACATTTGAGGTTGGATCATAAGCTACTATCATCCAAGCATGTGGGGGATTGTGTGAAGGGACATCTCATCATGAGTTCTAGAACATCTCATACATACCCACGAAAGGTTGGTACAATCTAGTAGATCATGAGACTATCAAGTGTTCAATTCTTGATCGTGCGATAATGAGTTGGATTCAAGCACTTGAGAAATAACCAATTGAAAGGGTAATGATGATTCCCTTTGCTTGAACCAAGGTATCAAACAATGATGAAATTTGGAACCTAGGTACATTGCTCTCTAGACCACTCTGCTAGAAGATATGTATTGAAGTCAACAAAAGAGGGCCCACCAGAGTTGAAGCAATAATGGTTCCTCAACAAATGCATGAGGGATATTGTTATGTGATTGATAAACTAACACCAAGGAAGATGATGGGGGAATAATATGAGTTGTGGACTGATGACTTCCCTTTTCATAGCATAATATGCATGGTTGACCTAGTGACGACTCATTCAGTTCTAGAGGGGATGGTCAATTACTCAGACGAAGTATTTTCAAAGACATATCAAAATAGTTGGATGCCATATTTAAGAAAAATGGGATGAATGCAATGGAAAGAGCGATAATGTATTATAACAAGACCCAATGTTATTCTAAACAGACTCCATGAATGTAGAGACATCTCATCTCTTATGCTCTAAACAAGGGTGACCCTATAATGCTACCACATGGAGGAGGCCCAAAGGGGACCATAACAACATGAGTAAATAATGGTTACTCATGATGAAACTCGACACCCAAGTCAATAAGTGCAAAGGCAAAGTGGTACCACAGTAGAAGTGATCCATATGAAGAGATTTAATTTTAATAGGTGGCAAAATGAGACCTGATGGAAAAAAATGGCTTCATGGTGAAGTTTAAAATTACCAAAAATGAAGAGAGACCCATTTGAGTGCTCAATGAGATATTTCTAATGGCACTGGTAGTTCATCAAACCAAGCTACAGTTTTCTTGTAATGGTCAACATAAAAACTAGGGTTTTTCCTATAAAAGGGCTTCTTACACCCAAACCCAATTCATTTTGATATTGATCTATTAGAGAATTTGGATAGGAGGAGAAAGCCCTAAATCTTGGCGAGCTAATAGGAGAAAATTTGACCATTGGAATTTGGATATGCAAATTTCAGGTATGTGGCATATCGCTACTCATCAGTTTCTATGGATTAGATTTGCAAATTAGTGATTCATTGGGCTAAGGGAAACCATTTCTCTTCCTTACGGTCACAACCAACTTGTTGGGCCTTTTTTTGCACCCTAGGGCACATAAAAGAGGCTAAAAAGTGCACCTAGTGCAATTTTTAGAAGAAAAAATATGCCCAAGATCTAAGGGAAAAAAAATGTTGGGGGTCTTCTGGAAGTTCAAGCTCAAGTATGGAAATGTATGTTATGACTCTAAAATGACAAAATATGAAGGTATTTTGTAGGTATGCTAGAATTAAGGTTGGTATGGTGAGAGAAATATGTTGATGATCTTTGCATGAAGATTGAAGGGAATCAGGTTATTAGAGGGGCTCTATCACACTATGGGTTGCTCAAGTTCTTGGAGAACCCATTGATGAGGGTAGGTGAGTCACTTTTATCCCAGATTATGAGTGAATACATCCTAGATCAGGAGGTGTTTGTGATATAGGGACATAGGATTGAGATCACTTTCCATGACATATATTTCTTGACAGGGTTGCCACCCTTGGGAGTGATGGGATAGATACATATAGTGCTACCTGATCGGAAGAGTATTGGATATTTTATGGATTATCAATGTGTACCGTGTACTTAGGTAAAGGACACAAGTATCCAGATAAATGATTTTGAGAGGCTTGAGACACAGGTTATAGTCGGAGCAGTGGTGCAAATATTGGGTAGTCATTCCTTCCATAGCATCACTTGAGGGCTGATGATGCTAGTAGAGAGGGTATTGGGAGGAGCCTACTATGGGTGGGCCCATATGTTCTTGATATCGTTGAAGCATCAGTTAGGTCTATGCAAGTGACATACCAATGATAATTGTTCATTTGCGACATTTTTGTGCTCATTCTTCTTTGAGAAGATCCCCACCATACAACCACATGTGCATATCTATGAGTGGGGCCCAAAGGAGCCCAATATGCACCATTTAGGATTGCTACTAGGATAGGCTAGACGGGGAGGAGTCAGAAGTATTTTTTGACCTTAGTTTTTTTCTCACTTGGATTAGATGTCACTCTCCATAAATGATTATCCATATAGTGACATAAACTTTCAGGAGGATCATGATATACCACTACCACTAGGACGAGAATGGGAACCAAAGGGTAAGTGATAGTTTCTATATTTGGATTTCATGTATAGTTTAGAAAACATATGTATGTGATATTGATTTTCAAACTTGTGGCATGAAGTTATAATACTGGTGAAGCTAGTAGGATATGTGAGGTGAAATTCAACATCCAGGGCTGCAGATCAGAGGGGATCGACATAATGAAATAGGCGAGATAGTCATGCATTACTAGATGATCTCTGCCATATTTGTGACTTGGTACTAACCGGTGTGACAAATTGTGGGTGGCGTGAGTTGGAAGATCAGTACACAAATACATGTACAAGTCCCACTTTTGAGTGGCAAGCTATTATGAGGCATGTAGCTATGGTTAGTTAGGCAGTTAGGGGAGTGTCCCCATTGGCATGGGACCCACTAGAGGATAGTGATTAGGCATAGGGGCATAAATTACAACATTTTTGTATGTTTGGTGACAAAATTCTATGGGCATGTCATATGTATTTAGAGTAGTGGATTCCAAACATTATACGATGGATATTTTGATGCATAATATGGCTATGCGTTATTTTGATGATGTGGTTCTCCATTTGTTTAAGGAAATCTTCTTGTATATGCATGTGATAAATTCCAATCTAGAATATTTTTTGCAAGGTATATACATAACTATTTTTTTCTCTAGGAACATGATTCAATCAAATGCATTCAATTTCACGTGTGGAAAGATTAACTCGTAGATATTTTCCAAATAGGATAGGATTACATACATGCTAAACACAATTAAATTACATGACGAGTAGCAAGGAATCAATACAAACATGGAGGGGAAGGATGCGACAATCAAGGGAATTGGCTAACAGACATGTCACTGCATCATATTCTACTTAATTATTGGTGGAATATCAGATGCAGATGACATTACAGTGGACTAAGGAATGCAAAGGGGAGAAAATGGAGCAAGTTATGAGTCTAGATTCATGTTGGCTTGAGCGGGCTTGACCCAGGTTCAGAGTTAATTAGAAAAACAAATTCGTGTACAACTGGCCCTTTTGGCAACAGCCCGTGGAGTGTGAACTGAGGTCTCACCTGAAGTAGTATGGGGGGATGCTGGAACCAAGTTTCTACAACCTTGAGATGTATGAGGGGTCGGTTTAGTCCAACTGTAAATACCTTCGCGCAGGTCACTTCGCACACTATCCTCACCTGTGAGGCCTTCATGATCTTTTATATCGCCTTCACATAGCCCTAACCAAGGGCTGAGGTGATTTTGCACTGCCCTAGCAATGATTTGCGCTACTTCCCCAAGTTACACTGCATAGCTTACTTATTTTCCTATAATAGTTAGTTATCTTTGCGTAAACAGATACTTTATCTTATATTCAATTTATCAACACATTCATATAAGTTCATGCATCATATAAATAATAGAAATGCAATCTATATTTGATACATTCAATACACAAAATAGGAAAAAGATACACAAAAATGATGTAAAACTTCTCTTTATTACTTCTCCAAAGGTTACAGAATCGACCCACCTTGTGCACTCAGCTGCAGGGGTCCGCGCACTCAGCTGTGGACTACTAGGCCTCTGCACACTTAGCTGCATAGCCTTCTCCTACTCTACAACCCAAAGACTCAACTTTACACTTAGATAAGACTCAATTCTCCATCATTAGATCTCACTGACTTGCTTCTTCTCCTTACAACCTAGAGCCTCGCTCTATTTATACAATCCCATGGTCCGCGGACCATGGGTAGATTTCTAAAGCCAACATTACATTACAAAAATGAGGGTGAACAACCCTATAACTCATTTACAATATTCGTGCCTTACGCCCACAAAACGCAGAGCCTTTACATTAGATTTGGTCAAAATCTAAGCTTTTAACCCCAAAAGTTGCCTTGGGGGATCCTGCACCCAACAGGCCCCCAACACAAACATCGTGACTCACCCTCGAGTCACTCTGTCAATGCAGAGATCTTCGCGCAGAGACCTCCCAGCTTTGTCTAAATTGTTGCAAGATCAACAACGCACTGAGAAGTTGCCTGTTGTATCTCCTGCACGCACTGTCTAGAGACTGTTGTATCTGAACTGATTCCTTATATCTTCTCTCACGTTCCTTGCATCTGTTTATAGTCCCGTGCCTCCTTTCAGCTACCCGGAGTGCTAAGACTGTGCTTCCCACAGCTAGTCAGGTGGTCGGGCCACCTGTATATGGCTTCAACCACCTATTGTTTACTTCTCTTCGGAAGGGCTCGTGCCACCATCTGTGATCCCTTCAATAATATACGGCCCAATCCAAGGCATCACACTGAGCAACTCTCAGTGGTAGTCCCCAAATTTGTCAATGTAATCATGCACATCATATTTTATCACCATGTTTTTCTTCTCAAGAAAGTCCTCCTATATTCGTTCCTCAAGCTTATTGACTTTTGCTTCCATCATGGTTATTTTTGCCTTTAATAGAACGTTTTCCTTCATGAGTTCTTGGAGCCTAAGATCACCCTATTGGATCTCTTCATCAGGTCCCAATCATTCTTCTTCGAATTCTTCCAATTGTGTGATCCCTTCTTCCAAGGCTCCGTGATCCATCATATCCATAGGCGCTGCTATGCGTAGGCTAGGCATGATATACTCCATCGGAATTATAGCGTTCACTCCATAGGCCAGCGCAGAAGGCGTCTATTCCATTAGTTTCTTACATGTCGCCATATAAGCCCATAAAACCACTGGTATGTGCAGGTCCCAATCACTTTGTTGCACGTTATATACCTTTTTCAATGCTTTGCACAGCTCGTTAAATGCTTCCGCATGGATAACCTTCTGCACGGTCGTTCTCTCTACACCCTGTCGTTCCAACTTGAGGAACTGTTTATGCATTTGCCCCCCAATCACATGCTTATTTCCCATATTTCCAAACATGAAGCTCAAGTGCATCTGCAAAGTTGTTTTCCATATTCCTGTACCCACCTGGATAGATGTGCGTGTGGACCATCCCATTCATTATATTTATCTACCAATTTCACTATAGTTTTCCCAAATGTTGTGCACATCATTCTCCTGCATTCACGCCAGTCCTCAAATTTCCCTTTGCACGTACCCCACCACGTCACGGGCGTAGCACGTAGTACCCAATTCAAGACCTAGAAATGTTGCTTTCCCAGCACCTCCCTTTCAAATCTTTCCAAGAAAGCATCTACCTCACCTAAACCATCATATGTAAGCAGATCCCTCACTTCTGTCGATACGCAACACAGTGATATTGTCATCATATTATAGTTCAGTGTGGTTAACTCATGTAACCAGTTCTACCATCACTTTATATCCGCACCCGAATCTAAAGTACAGGAGCTGTCGCACTCCCATGAAATTCATCCATCCATGGTCGAATTTACTCAATCTTGCCCTCACATTGTTATTTTGTAGATGCAGTCCAAATCATTGTCACTTTCATAGTCGTGCACTAGCTCTATGTAGCACGATCCTTCCGCAGGGTTTAAGGGTGTAACTACACATAGAGACTTCTTCTCAAAAATCATCTTGCACTTCTTCAGATTAGTCACCCCATTTATGTTAGTGGCCCAATCAATTCCCGAGAGCACGAGGTAGGGACTGCTATAATCAACGATCTCTATCACTTCAAACTCTACCAGCATGCTCGCTCCCTCAATATCCACGTTGATTCCATGTAATCGCCCCATGGGTATTATCTTCTGCTGGTTCGCCATTCGCAACTGAATAGGAGACCACTGCAGTGTAGGCCTCCCCATGCGCTTCCATGTCTTCTTCGGCAAAATGTCCGCGTTTGATCCTAAATCCAGAATTACTTGGTCCATCTCATATTCTCCAATTTGCGCGATTAGCCTCATTTCTTTTCCCATCCTCGTTGCATGCTTTCCAATTTTCCTGACTACGCATGGTTCTCTTGGTGTGGTCCCAACACATCTGTTAATGAGTTCCTACAATCCTTTTACAACCTTATGATTGCGCAATAAATTCATGCATGTTTTTGGTAACGTCGTAAGCACAGACAGATCCATCTCTAGCTCTGGTCTATCTTTGCTTCCTGAAGTGGAGGCATCAACGAAGCTCTTCTTATCTTCCATGAAGGTTTCCTTAGCGCACCCAAATCAAACTCTGCTTCTTTCATCAGAGCCTTGTGAACCTAAGTATTATCTTCAAGTTGTTTTCCTTTATCATCTCCCATCATGATTCCACTTTGGAGCACAATGTTCAAATTTGGATCTTTCTTGCATGGCTCAGACCTCATCATCTGTAGGTTCTGAGTCGGGGGAGGTGGTAGCGCTCCCTTGTCGTGTATCCTTGCTATCAGCATAGGACAATATTTTATCTCATGATCAAACAAGGTACAATACAGACATGATGGGTGCATTGGGTTTGTACAATCATGGGCATAATGTCCTAGGCCTTCGCAATTGTAGCATATAAGTTCTCCACGACCTCTTCCAGGTCTTCCTCCACCTCGATCTTGTCCGTACCCCTGAAATCTAGTTCGCGCCACTCCTACATTTTGGTCTATGGGCCGCGTTTCAGCCTAAACTCTATAGGTGGGAGTTTTATCCATCATTATCTCATAGCTTCTGCAAGTGCATGGATCGTGTCCAACAGATCTACAAAAATTACAAAACAACTGTTGCAGATTCTGTGTGTACTTTTGTAACAAATGGCAGTTGTTTGTAGCATGCTTTCCTCTTATTTGACAAATCGCACACCACAAAGCAGGTGCCATGCTAGGTCCTACTTATGCTTCCGGCCTTAACGGCATGAGTCCTCCTCCCATGAGGTATTTTTTGAACATAAGGCAGTGGTCCTTATCATGACCCTGACCCTTTCATTTTACACACCACACCTCTTCGTGCACTTCTAGCTGGTTTTCCTGTCCTCTTTCATACTTTGCATCTCAAGGCATAAGTTTTTCAACTGTATGTGGATCTACTGAACTCCTAATTTAGGATCCTACATCGGGGTTTCATGCAGCCTCATCGCAATCTCCAAGGCCTTTTCCTGAATCGTTAACCTTTGTTGCAACAACGCGTTCCTCAAATGCAGCATTAGTGATGCTACAAACCATTCACATTGCTCTCCATCCATCAAATTCATATTAGCTTCGTGAATTGTACTCTTAAGTCTTTGATCCATCTTCCAAGGAGCATCGCCTAATAGCATTGTGATCTCTTTGAATCCAATGGTCAGCTACGCTTCTAACTTCAACTTGCTAAATTCTTTGTTTAGTGCAATTTGGATATCCGCGATTCCTGCATTCAGATTGTTATTAGAATTCTTAATATACCAAGTCAGTGCACGATCCTGTAGAGCAATCACCAATGTCTCTTTCTTTATATTATCATCTATAACTCCTTATGCTTCCAAAATGACTCTTATCACAAACCAAAACTGGTCAAGATCTTCATTTCCTACTCCCTTGAACACAGGAAACTTTATCGTACTTGCCATATTGACTCATGGTGGTAGTGAAGGTGGTATGGGTGAAGATGGAGGTGAAGGGGGTGAAACTGTTGGTGGTGTGGGTGGGGGTGGTATGCGCAAAATCCTCTGCCTTATCAAATTGATCGCACTTCACGGTGAGACCTTCGCGAGTTCTTACTCATCCCCTCACGAAGGTGAAATCAAAGGGCTATTCTTTGGTCGCTTACTTCCTTCGTTTCTATAAGTTTTTCCACTTCGCGTAGCTCCAGACATCAAGGTAATTGCATAACCATCTTTTCACACGATAAAATTTTAATCCAAGTATTCATAGACTTTACGTACTTACCTCGTGGTCCTTTGAGAAAGCATCACTCCACTTCGCTATAACTGGCTGAAGTATCTACCGTGAACTCAATAATGAATCCTCCTATAATCTGATTGAGCCAGATATCAATAGTGTGTGCAATCTTATCATCCGATGCTTTGAATCTGTGCACCAACTCTAGGGTCCACACAATAAGGCTGTCAATTTTCCACCTTCCTTGGCTATCTACTAGCTTCGTGATCCACTCATACATCTAAGTAGGGAAATATTCAAAAAAATATTTCGTGGATCTCTGTGTACAGGTAGTAATCTAACCACTCTTCTTTCGTCAGTCATGGATTCCTATTCTCCTATTCCATGAACTCGTGAATTCTCCTGTCCAACCACCCTTCAATTTCCTTCTTAGTTGGATTCCAATGATATGACATCAGACATCTCTATGTAGATTATACTCCCAACAACGAAACCATTTGTTGGCTTGAGGGGGCCTCACCCAGGTTTAGAGTTAATTAGCCAAACAAATCCCTATACTATTGGCCCTTTCGGTAACAACTCGTGGGGTGTAGACTGAGGTCTCACCTGAAGTAGTATGGGGGGATGTTGGAACCAAGTTTCTGCACCCTTGAGATGTTTGAGGGGTCAGTTTAGTCCAACTGTAAATACCTTCACATAGTCCACTTCACACACTATCTTGACCTCTAAGGCCTTTGCGATCTGTTATAATCATCTTCACGCAACCCTAAATAGGGGCTGAGGTGATTTTGCGCTGCTCTAGTAGTGATGTGCACTACTTCCCCAAGTTACACCGCGTAGCTTACTTATCTTCTTATAACAGTTAGTTATCTTCGTGTAAATAGATAATTTATCTTATATTCACTTTATCAACACATTCATATAATTTTGCGCATCATATAATCAATAGAAATGCAATTTAGATTCGATACACTCAATACAAAAAACAGGAAAAAGATACATAGAAATTATGTAAAACTTCTCTTTTTTGCTTCTCCAAAGGTTACAGACTTGACCCGCCCTGTGCACTTAGCTACAAGGGTTTGCGCACTCAGTTGTGGACTACTAGGCCTCTCCGCATTGAGCTACAGAGCCTTCTCCTACTCTACGACCCAAAGACTCGAATTTACACTTAGATAAGACTCAATTCTCCATCATTAGATCTTACTAACTTCCTTCTTCTCCTTACAAATTAGAGCCTCGCTCTATTTATACAATCCCATGGTCCACAGACCATGTGTAGCTTTCTAAAGCCAACATTATATTACAAAAATGAGGGCAGACAACCATATGACTCATTTACAATCTTCACACTCTGCGCCCACAAAACACAGAGTCTTTACATTGGATTTGGTCAAAATCTGGGCTTTAAGCCCCAAAACTTGCCTTGGGGGATCCTGCGCCCAACAATTCCTATATAAGTGACTCACACCATTTGCATAAATGATATATGGTGTGGATTATGGATCCATCTGAAAGGTAAAAGATGACAACAAATGAGATGGTGGGATATGGAAGCTACCTAAATGAAAAAAGAAAAACCTACAATATGCACTTCAATTGGAAATGCTATGGGTATAATTTCTTTAACTAGAGTGCATTGTGAGAGTTGGGGATAATCTCTCCCTATGGACCCTCTAAAAGGTATCTCCCCTTCCCTAATAATTTAAAAATAATATAAGGACCATGCCATAATGATTCGAATTTTTCATGCCCCAAGACATCATGAGCTTGTTCATAAACAAGGACAAGGTCTCCTTCATGAAAGGTACAAGGGTGGAAAAAAATTGGTCTTCATTTGCACGCTTTAACATGACGAGTCTTTTTTCTAAAGGTTGGGTGTACGAGAGGAGTTTGACAGCAAGGTGGAGGGAGGAAATTTTACAAAAAATTAGTAATACTACCACCTATCCATAAACAAGGTGGAGAGGAGTGAACCTAGTGGCGATTTTGATATAATTTCTATAGGCCCACAACTCAGGGAAGAGCATAAGATGCCAAGTGGTCTTGTGTTTATTCACCGTCTCCTGAAGCATAGTTTTGAGAAACTTGTTGACAACCTCAACTTTTCCATTTCCTTGGGGCTAGTAAAATGATGAATATTTTTGTTCAAAACCCAACAATGACGATATCTCATGCCATATATCATCTTCAAAGTCTTGGCCATGGTTGGAAACCAATTGTTTCGGAACCCTGAATCAAGCGATGACATGGTCAATGAAGAAAAAAGTTGTAGTAGCTATGGTGTTATTGAATGTGGGCATGGCTTCAACGCATTTGGTGAAATAGTCAATGAAAAAAATAATATACTTATGGTTATTATCATATGGGGGTCGACACTCTGATGAGCCCCAAAATTGGATAACTTATTGGGCTCATTTTTCCTAATTATTCTTCACCAATCCACCATTTTTCATATTTCATGCATTTTTTTGAGTATATTTATGTTAATTGAACGAATGAGGATAGTCACTTTACCAAGAAGACTAACACGTAGTTATTGCAGATTTTTGGACAACTTTTGGACCAAGGCCAAGCATTTATGAGCCAGATGATAGCCAAACACGAGGGAACAAGGGTGAGGATTTGTAGGAAGGGTGTCTCCTACACTAAATGGCCCCTTCCTTGAATTCTCCACCCTCAGCTCGGAATTTAGCAGGCCACCAAAAATGATTCCCAAGGGCAGCCGAGCAGTTTTGTGAAAAGTGACTATTTACTGGGAGTTTGAGCAGCCGAGCCCCTTGAGTTAAGGAGAGTTGTTGGAAGACCTCGTAGTGTATAAGTAGGAAGGCTTCCAGCCTTTGTAGGTTACTTTTGGAACATTTTTATTGTGCACTCTAGTACTGCTCTGTTTTTGCTCATTTGTGGAGCTTTTGCTGTAAACATTTCTGTGGCATGGTTATTTTCTGAATAATGGAGATTAGTTTTATTTTGATTTAGTTCTGAGCTTATTTTTAGGAGCCTGTAGCTCTTGGGGTTGGGCCCAACCCAAGTTTGAGGACCTCCTCTGTGTACTGTTATATGTTTTTTGTTGCCTTTAATTAATTTCTGCTAGTAGGTTACAATCTTCTTTGGTTATTTAGTTCATTTTTGCTGATAGAAATGGTTTCTCATGTTTTAAGTTGATTTAATAGGTTAGTAACAAAAATATCTTCAAAAAGGGCTACCAAGCAACCCCTGATATCACCTTTACCTCCTTGGGACCATGAGTTGAGACCAAGGTGTCCTTGTTGCCATAAAAACACTGTTCTTGCTTCTTCATGCAATTTCTAGTGTTAGATTCGTAGTTGCAAAAGTTGGTTCTAGTTGTGATTACATGCTTAGATCCATTATTGTGTGGTTTCCATAGTTGTTTTACATGAATTTCTTCCAATAAACTTCTGTTCATCATGCCTATGGTTTGTAGGTCAAATTAGGTCAAAATAGCTAGATCTTTGGTTTTCTTAGTCTTTTTTGGTTAGTTTTGGAAAATAACGTGCAGAGTACCTGTGATACCTGCTCACCTATCCTTACCCCATCCATGCAACCTACTTCATCCTCTCAATCAAATACTTGCCTCTCGTTTGCCATGTTTTCTCACTTTGCCCTAGTTCCTACATTCGTGCGCAACATTACTTCTCCTATCTTTGAACCAACCCAATCACCTTAGCCACTCTCCATCCTCAATCACCAAGTCATAGACCTCCTCACACACTTATATTACCACCATACCCACTTCTTCACCCTTCTTCCACCATCAACCCTTCAAAATTCCCTTTCGGAACATCCTGTAGAAACATCTTGTAGAAGCTACAGAACATCCTGTAGAACCCCTGCAGACTTCCTGTAGAAGCTCACGAAAGCAGTTTCTTGAGATCTGATCACTGTGAAACTCCAAGGAAGGGTGCTAGGGACCCCTTAGGCCCTATTCTTACCTTCCCATCCTCTTGCAAGCATTTCCTTTCTCCAATCCACCTCTGCGCAGTCAAAAACAGTTTAGGCACATGCATAATAATTCCGCCAACTTACTCCAAAATACAAAAAGATGTTTCTCTTCAGATTTCACTTTAGAAATAGCTTATACACATGCATTTAACCTTCCAAAGAATCAATGGCATCTTTTTTAGTAGCTTCATCCTTTTTCTTGCATCAGAAGGGCCAGTTGGTAAAGCTAGGGTTTGCTAGGGTTTGCATTTCCTTTCAGCTTTTCAGTTTCTTTCTGCAAGTAGATTAGCCTCCTTTGAGTTAGCTTTCATCAATCAATTAAAAAGCTTCTTCTAAGAGCTCATAGAAGTTGGATTAAGCTCCTAGTGGACTTGTGATAGCTGACCAAGTGACAGCCGCGGCAAGAGCTATTACTTGTGCATATAACATTGTCGCTTCCAACTTTGTTACGAACTACCAGGTTGATAAAAGTAAAGAAGGGAGCCCTAGGAGTTGCAACATTATTTCTGCAATACTGGAGCCCAACGCACTCCATAAAATTGATGGCCCATTTGTAGAAAGGGCTACCTACATTTACATGATGGAGGGGAGAAAGTGGACATCACGTCTTTCGGGCATATAATTGTTAATTAGGGAAATGTTTAACTACATCAATACAATCACTAAAGAGAGAAGGCCAAAAATATAAAACACACATAATTTTCTGGGCAGTGGCCATTCCAGAGAGATGACTACCACAAGCTCCACTGTGACAAGAAATGATCACTTTCTCAACTCCAGCATGGGCGAGACAACAACAAAGGATAGTATCGACACCATGGTGATAAATATCATCACCAATAAGGAGGTAACAAGGGGCCCAAATTCGAATGCGTCGATGATCATCTTGAGTGATATGGGGGAGTGAATTTTTTATTATGCAAATAGGTGAGGATGTCACCATAACAAGGATCATTAAATTTTATAGTGAACAAATGTTCATCTCAAAGGTCATCATTTATCGGTGGATCTAACACACCAGTAGGAAATTCGAAGATCAATTTAGCAAGAACTAAAATTTTCTTACTCTTAGGGATGAAAAATTCTAAATCAAATTCCTATAGGATAATAATCCATTGGGAATACTTCCCATTGATGATCCACTAAATCAATAAGAAGGCCATGGCATTGGAATTAGTCACAACCATGGTCGTACATGTAAGGATGTAATGACAAAGTTTCTAGATGGATAACATGATAACTATGGCTAAATTTTCTTCATGGGAATAATACATAGGGGTTCCACTAATATTCTTACTGACATAATAGATGATGTATTAAGACCCCAAAAAATGAATAGGTGGAAGCTAAAAAATACAAGATGAAGTCCCTCTCAAAGTTAGGTGGGCTTATCAGGGGAGCAGAAGTGAGGGCACGTTTGAGGTCATCAAAAGACTATTGATATTGATCATCCAAAATAAATGGGATGTTTGGTTGAAGGAGTCTAAGGAAACCATGAGTAGTGGTGGCATAATCAGGAACAAATCGACGAAGAAATTTGGCTTTTCCATTCAGACTTTACAGCTGGTGGAGGGTGAGAGGAGGAGGAAGTTTGATAATGGCTTGGACTTTGAGAGGGTCAAGGTTGATATCATTTTTGAACAAAATGTAGCCCAAAATCCATCTTTAAGGAACACAAAAGACACACTTATGGGGATTGAGGTGAATGTTATACTTGTGACATTGGAGGAAGATGGTGTGAAAATCATTATGGTGTTATGACTGAAGTTTGGAACAAGCTATAAGATCATCAAGATATGAAAGGATAACAATAGGAAATGGAATTCTAAAATGTATCCCCAATGTTATTTAAATTGAAACACATGACCCTATAAGCAAACATTCTCCATGGACTATTAAAAGTAGTTTTAAGTTTATTGAAAAAGTGGATACATATATGGTTGTACCCCAAAAATCCATCCATAAAGGAAAGGAATTCATGCGTGCACACTCGTTAATGATTTAGTCAATGAAAGGTGTGGGGAAATTGTCTTTAGGAAAATATTTGTTCAGATCAGAATGTCTTTGTAGACAGGAATGGTCCCTTGTTTTTCAAAACAGGAACAAGATTGAACACCCATTCAATATACTAAATGGGATAAATGAACCCATCCTTCTTGAGCTCATCATTTCCATCATTAATAACATCATGCTTGGAAGGATGGATAGTTCTTTGATTTTTTTGGATGGGAATCACATCAGGCCATGTGTCGATACAATGTTAAAAAATAGTCAGATCAAGTCTCGGCATCTCAGAATAAGACCAAGAAAAAAAATAAAAATAAAAATATTTGAATAAATTAAGGTAAGCTACAATTTCTTCTGGGGTGCATTATGGCCCCAAAGTGATATTTTGTTTCACCCATGGTTTATTCAAAATATTAATCTTGATGATAGGTGAAATGTTGGCCATATTACCTTCTTCAAAAGTGTATGGTGTATGAATGGGATTTTTGAACCAATCGACCTCACCATGGATGAAGTCTTTGGAATCCACAACATATTCATCATGGTTTTCCTTTGAAGGGAAGTACGCAGGATAGTGCATATCATCCCAAGGATAATTAGGGGTGCTAATGGATTCTATGATGTCTTCATCAGAGTGAAATATGGGTGGATGGGAGGAAGAAGGACCACATGATGAAGAGTAACTACCTTAAGCATCATCATGAGAGACAAGGTTCACATATGCATCGTCAGAAGGGTTGGAGAAATGCCTACAATATGTGACAAATATCGATATTGAGATTTAAGTTTCCTCTGAAGAATGTGTGGAAGAAGAAGAATAGGAAAATCCTAAAGAGGCTCAATATATTGATCCCATGGATGACAAGAAGTAGAGAATAGGGGAAGAATTATTTATCATATCAACATGAGTGGGAATCACGATGGTGGGTTGAGAAACCTCCTATCCTGGTGAAGCATTGGGGTGAGAAACCATTGGTAGAGGATAAGTAGAGTCACTACGAGTGGCATCTAACTCACGAAGCACTTGAACTGTATCATGAAAGTCTTTGATACAAGGATAGTGATGGGAATAATGTCCATACTTATCATAAAATGCATAAGTGTGGTTTTTCCATAAGGATTTATTATTCTTGCTGTTGGGTTGTGTTATATTCTTTCCACATAGTTAATAGGGGGTTTGAGGGGTACCCGTAACCCCACTTTAAGGGGTCCGGGGCAGCGCCCCGGAAAATCTTGGTTTTAGACCCTATGTTAGGTTGGGCGGACCCACCTATGGTTTTGTGCATGATTTTCGCACATGTTTTTTTGGACACGATGGTTTTCGATCCATGGTATTGGATCGATGGTTTTTTGGTCCATGGTATTGGACGTGATGGTTTTTCAGTCCATGGTATTGGATGCTTTCGCATGTATAAATATGTATTGTAACATTGAAAGGAACATAATGAAAAATCAAGCTGGTAGTCTCGGTTTTGAGATCCAGTGGGAAATCTCTGTGTATATGTGTTTTATGTGTTATGCTCTCACACTTTTATTTTTTCTTGTGATTTAGAATTCGTATGCAGGTAATTTCTGTATGGGGTTAAAACCTACATTTGGTATCAGAGCTGTTTTG
>APFE031235010.1:187790-263033 GCA_000404065.3 Pinus taeda | reverse complement strand
ATCCAGTGGGAAATCTCTGTGTATATGTGTTTTATGTGTTATGCTCTCGCATTTTTATTTTTCCTGTGATTTAGAATTCGTATGCAGGTAATTTCTGTATAGGGTTAAAACCTACACTTGCCTGACTCAAGTAAGGCAACATGGACCTCAGTAAGGTCATGGTCAAGAAATGTATCAGAGACTACACTCTAAATATGGGGAAGTTTAGGATAATTATTTGTGGCATTCCCAACAACATCATAGAAATCATATGGAGGAGAACAATTTGGTGGTTAAGGACAAGTGGGAGTTTCTTAGGTTACCTTGTCTTTTCCTCCATTTTTCTAGGCTTTCCCCCCTCACCAGATGATTTTGCAACCTGAGTGGCTTCCTACTGAGGTTGACGTGGTACTAAAGAAAATGAAGGGGTTGTAGGAACTGGTTGAATCATAGTAAAATCCATATAAGGTTTGAGTTGGTTGGGGGGCGTGTTTGTACAAGGATAAATGTACCAAATTAGGATCCCCAAGGTGATGTTAGGAAGATTCAACATAGCCATTACAAGAGTAACTAACACACTAACTGTAATGAACAACTACATGCTAGCATTAACACGTCATTAATAAATCTAATTCAGATAAAGATCCCATTAGCGAATGCATTGGGTAACTTTGATACTAGTAATATCTCATTTTTAATGATTTGTAACGATAATAGCCAGGTATCTGAGATTATTGTGACCCTCCAAGCTGATAATAAAGGAAGTATTACCCAGGATGAAGGACGTATTGCCAAATATCCAACTAGCATTAATGCTTCATTAAAAAATTCATTGCAAATAGCTAGCCCATCCTCTAATGCGATGGGTAATTTGAATAATAATAAATGCTCATTTCTAATAGTTTGCAACAATAATATCTAGGTATATGATATTAATGTCACCCTCGGAATTGATGATAATGAAGGACATGTTACCAAGAATCCAATCACAAAACAGAATAAGAATATACTACATGTTGACTATAATGAATAATGGGATGCCATCACATCATTAAATAATCCTTTGCATACAAATAAATTGTCCCCCAATTTGTTTAATATTAATAATATTAATAAATTAATTCCTGGTAACAATATTAGAAAAGGAAACTATTGATACCATCTTTCCTTCCACTAGCATAAACCCTACCTCGCATTCCACCTACATCATTAACACCACCCTCCCCTCTAACAAGAAGGTGGTAAATATCTCTTCACATGAACTAACCAGTGATGAAGTTGAAGTACTGAATAAAGTCCCAAGGTTTGTTATTGCCCCAAAACAAATTCCCTTTGAAAGCATCATTTGTAGTGTGGAGGATGGTATCCAGGGATTAAGTGATGTGGATAAAGAAATGATTCGTCAAGAATACACCTTGGTACACATTATTTTGTCACATTCCCGACTTTGTACTTGAAGTGTCATCCTTTGTGCCATCATTGTCACAAATGTCGTGAAGTAACAAAAGTTTTGTAAAATCATTCACCATGAATTATATGCTCAACACATCCTTGAAGAGAAGGATAACTAATATCCTGAAGTAATTCTAGAAAAACTTGTGAAAAAACCTAATTTGCAAAACCAACGCTAACTTTAGTAGGAAAATCCATGCTGGTAACCTTTTGTCGAACAAGTGACTAGTGTTGGTAGCGTGACTTTTGATGGGAAAATCTATGTTGATCCTCTTCAAGCAGTTTCTCCAAAAATGGAGTAGGAGCTTCTATTACTAGAAGCCTCCTGAACAATGAGTTGGTAGTTGTTAGGTGAAGATGTGGTCAAGCACTCCCATTCTGAGCCTTTGATCCTACCTTTATGGATATTACCTTTGGGATAAGGAACTTATTCCCCCTTTGGTGGATCTCTAACCTTCTCTCCATCACTATAAATTTGTTCTTCACTCTCCTTAATGGGTTGGTCATTGCTGGTTGTAATTCTTCTATTCAATTGTGCTTAGATGTTTCCATTTTGGTGAGAGAGGAAAGGAGAGCTTGTTATGTTTGGCTTAGACTTTGAACCATCCTAAAGGAGGCCTTCAACATAAAGGAACCAGTTGTATGCTTTGCTCTTTGACTTAATCATTAATAAAAATCATGTTTTACTTCCCATAAACTTCTCTATGATAGTTTTCTTAGTACAATACTCCTTGATCTGTTGTATAACTTACATTGGAATGCACATGCTATGATCTCTTTTGTTGTTGTGTTTTTATCTCTCTTGTAGGTATTCAGACACAAGGAATAGCAAGGAACGATCCTGGGAGTGGATCAAGATCATCATCAAAGGTCGAGCACATAGGAGAGAGATAGGACAACTCCCTTTCTCATTTGTCATTCTGATCTAGGTTAGGGAAGTTTGCTTGTTTTGTCACGGTTGTTACTAGACCCACACATTAGGCTAGAGGGATCACTTATATCCATAAAAGTGATTTCTTGGTTAAAACATTGGTGACTCCACTAGGGAAGCCTACACCCTTTTCATCCTACTTTCATTTTCTTCCTTCTCGTTAAGTGTGGCCATCGTCAAAAGACCCTGCCTTTGGATCTATTTTCAATTTGTACTTTGAATTTTATCATCTTAGTGTATCAGGTCTAGAGTTTCTTCCTGAGTCTTTCTTGTTTTCCCTAAAATTTCCTCACTCAATGGTGTTTTATCAGTGACAGTCGCACTGACAACACCTATTTTTCCTGTACAGTCACATTGAAAACCCTGTCGTCTGCTGTTTACCTACGGTGAATACCAGCATGGGTTTTTCTATATAAAGTATCGTTGGTCCTTGAATGTGAGAATTTTGAGGGTCTCTACTTAAAAATCTAGTGTGTCCTGGTCTCTGACGTCTCTTCTTTACTTTATCTGCATCAGTCTCTGTCTATATGCTTCTGATTTCTTTGTGGAATGCAAAATATTATCTCTTGCTTGAAGTGGTAAAAATCGGATTTTGATTGAGTTTTTTCAAGTTTTGAGTTGATTGATATCTTTGTTTACTACTTTTGTGCTTGAGAATTATTGATATTTTTATTAATTAAACAATGATTTATCTTTTGCGTTGCTTAAAGGAATAGATTTTACATTGAATTAGTTTTCATTTTGAAAATTTTATTTTTCATTAAAATCGCATTAGATTGCTTGCATGAAAAGTTATTTTTGGAATTAATTATTGGAAATAGATCACATTTTTTAATAACTGAAAAGTAAATGGTACATTAGTTTCATTCGATTATTTAAAACAAAAAGTAAAGGATAGTTCATATAAGTGCATCTTAGTAAAAGTGAAAATCATTTTTCTTTTGAAAAGTTTCACTTGTGAAGAGAAAAGTAAAAAAATAGTTAAGGGCACATTATTTGATGCATTACTACTCGTTGCATCATTGTTTGAAATTTCTCCCCTTACTAATTTATCTTTCATCGAATTGGAAAAAAATATTTTTCTCATATCGCTGCATCTTAGGTGTTCAGGTGACATCACTTTGAGCCCTAAAGTTGAACATAATTCAAGATAAACATTAAAATTTAATCAATTAACCTAAGGAGCATTTGGAAATTAACGAAAACATTTAGAGGTCTAATCTAGAGACGTGTTTCGGTTTCTATAAACCTAGCAATTTTCATTATCTGCTAGCATTGTATCCCTGGGATGATATCATGTTCCTTGTATGGAAGTATATAGGATCGTTCTTCAGTACTTTCGAGTATATTGGAGGTGCTCCACATATGGCAAGTATATGGGAACACTCTCATCGAGCTGTTATGCATTAAACATCACTAACACAGAATTGTACTCACTGTACCGTCATGTATATATTGGGAGACCCCACTAGGTTGTTATCCTTTATCCATAGCTAACCAAGTCAGCCGCTTTGTAGACGTGATACACTGAACACATCATTCGTGGAGATTCGCCATTGTACGTTAAGTCCTTAGTTTTGGCAAGGTGTATATAGTGGTTCATGGATACTTGGTAAACCCTTTTTGCCTTGCTTACCCCTTTTTCTATTTTGTTTTGTTAATTTCTAAAATCAATTAATTGACCACGGAAAACATCCTTCCTGTTGAAATACTCCTTAGTAGATCTTAGGTTGAGACTAATAGCAACACTTCCTAAGTCTACCAACCAAGGAAATCCCTTTGAGAGGAATCCTAGTCCTTGTTTTTCTTTTGGAAATGTTGGTTCTCCCTATATGACAACATTGTCTCTCCCTGGATTTACCATTGGTTTTTCGATTTGGTTATTTTTGACCGTTATGGTTTTGAATGTCCAAACGGCTCCTCAACTGGGCTCTCCTCGACTTGAACCATATCAACTACTAGTTTATCTTAAAGTTTATGCTTTGCCTACTTGGTCTTCTTCCTCTTCTTCTTCTTTGTCTGGTGAAGACATGCAAGTTAGTAACGAGGTGGATAAGAAGAAGAAGAAAATGAATATTAAGAAGAAGACAAATAAGCAAGAGGGAAATGGAGAAGTCAATGCTACTAATGCAATTGACACTGAGAAACCTTCCAATCAACCTTGTAAAGTGAAATTCCCTTGCAATATTTGTAAGGGTAACCACCTTCTTAGAGAATGTCCTGGTATTCCAAAGATATTAGAAGTGTGGTTCACAAGTTCATATCGACCTTTTTCATCAACCACTGGAGATCATGTTGGTGATAAAACTTCAACTAGTTATAGTAAAGTCCATGGGGAAAAGGGAAAATTCAAATTTCCTTGTAGGTTATGTGAAGGGAATAATCCTATTCACATTTTTCCTCGTATGGATGAAGCCTCAAAAGTGTTGGATAACCTTACTTCTTCTAAACCTCATCTTCCGACTCATTATCAAAAGCTTTCCCTTGATCCTCCACTAGTTGATCAAGTGATTGATTAAAACTTAACTCTGTTCAATCCTACTCTCTCTGAAAGTGAATCTCATGAGTCTATTTCCGACCAACCATTGGCCGAAAAAATGGTTGACCCAATTCTACTTTCATTTGATTGTATCTATCCTATAGAGAGTGAAGCTCATACTGCTCAAGTTCTTATGGTTTCCTCAGATTCCAAAGAATTAAGGGGTGATCCTCCTATTCCTATGGTAAAGGGGGACGATCCTCCTATTCCCATGGTCTAGGAGGGCGATCCTCCCATTCTTATAATGCAAGTGGGGAATGTCTTCCATTCTGATCAAATCCCTTCCAAGTAATTTATTCACTTACTTTGATTGGAGTCAACTGGAGGGATATAATATTCCTTCTTAAGTGTCTTTCCATATTACAGTATAGGCTTATAATATACCTGTTCCTGGCATAATCATAGATGAAGGCGCACTTGTTAGTATTTTTTCTTCAATTACTTGGCAAGCTTTAGGGTCTCTACAACTTGTGCCCATTACCGAGAATCTGTTAACTTTTAACAGAGGAACCACTCAACCGTTAGCGATCCTTCCTAAGTTGCACATTAATTTTTGAGGAAAAGTCATCTATCTCGATGTGATTGCTGCCCAAGGCCCCTTATATTTAGTTTACTCCTCAGACATGACTATGTTTATGTCATGGGAGCTCTTGTCTCTTCTCCCTTTTATGTCATATGTTTCCCGCATGAAGGAATAATTGTGGCCATTGATCAGATTTTGTTTGTTGGTCCTAATTTGACTCACGATCAACCATATTTCCTAAGTGGTCCATCTATGAAAGTGGTATCACCCATGCCACAATTTAATTATGTGGACATATGTTCTATGCCTTCATCTACTAATGATCTATTCAATGATATAGTGTGTCATGTACTTTGGGAATTGGAACCTAATCTTTCCATTAGATCATTTGACATGTATCTCTTCCAGAGCATTGTTCTCCCATATCATGAGAACCTCTTGGAAACCGTGGTCTCTTATATTTCATAATAAAGGTGATGTTGATAGTTATTTAACTACATCAACCTCATTAAAAAAGTAAATAGATCCCCATGATGATAGTTATTTTACTATGTCATCCTCGTTAAAAGATAAAATAGGTCCCTGTGAGGGTAGTTCTTTTACGATGTCAACCTCATTAAAAAATGAAATAGGTATCATGAGGATAGATATTTTACTATGTCAACCTTGTTAAAAAATGAAATAGGTCCCTATGAGAATGTTTCTTTTCCTTTGTCAAGCTTGTTAAAAATTAAACAAATCCCCTTCCAATTTGAGTCTTTGATTAGATCTCGTAAAACCCCATTCAAGTCTTTCACTTGATATCATAAGTGAACCTTCATTCCATCCACCTATTACTAACTAGTAGTTTGCTTTGGTGAATGAAATGAATCTTGGAGGGGCATGTACCTCGAATTGAGTCATTATGCTGGCGGAATACAAACTTATCTCAAGCATAGTTTATCTTTGTTTCAAGCTTGTGTAAAAATGAAACCAAATCCAAGCATATTTTTTTATCATGTTTCAAGCTTGTCAAAAAATGAAACCATCTTCAAGTATACTCATGTATAGTTTCCCATGTTTCAAGATTGTGTAAAAATGAAACCATTCTCACTTTACCTCTCATGATTGCCATCTTTATCAACCTGTTTTTTCTGGATGAGCCTTGATTTTTTTTCATTCCATCATCACCACCTCTTTGGCCGATCATACGCTTTTACTTGGTTGTTTTACCCTTTCCTGAGGAACATCTACGATGATTGGTCTTATTACCGAACCTCTTGACCTTCAAATGTTTTGAGTAGTTCAATACTCACTAGAACCAGTTGTTATCATTTTATACCACTCGTTCCTCCAAGTGGAGTCCTATTTTAGCTCTTTTCATACTCCAAAAATATGAAAATATTGTCGAGCACTTGTCTTTTCAAACTCGTCAAAGTAAATGAAATGATGTCTACTCAATATAAGTTTAGCCCTTTTCCATACTGGAATACCTTAGTTGAACATGGCTAAGAGGTTCTCTTGAATATTGTTTTCTAGCTTTTCAAATTCAAGAAACTATCTACCAAAATGGACCTTTGGATTTTTCTTTTCCGCCTCTTTTTCAAACTCTTTAAACATGAAAAAGGTGTCGAGTTACCCCCCTATAGAACTCGTAAAACTTAAATGGCGCAGGACTTTTCACCATGACGAGACCAAGCTACTCCTTCCTAGGTCTTGTTAAACTTACTAGTATGGATTCATCTGAATGATGAACTTATACGACAACCATATCGTATCCTCTTCAACCTTGTGATTAGAAATAAATAGGTACTCGCTAGAAATAATAGGGTAAAAATGGAAGTAAATGTGTCTTGTATTATGTATGAAAGCCAACTTGTTTCTCTTAAACATTACAATCATCTGTATCTCATGTTAGGTTTGGGATATCCTCTCTTTTCCACTTGCCTTCCTAAGTTTTGGAAATCCATTTGCCCCTGATTCGATCACCCATGTTGTCACCATGACCTTTAATCCTATTTTGAGTCAAATTCTACCAAACTTCGGAGTCGTGTTGCTGATGTGTTTAATAGAAGTCCTATCTGCAAAGTAAAACTTCCTATACTTATTTGACCCTCTCTAAAACAATCATAAATCACTCCTATCATTTTGAGATATCCTATGTTTCGTGTCAATGTTGTGGGAAACATTATGACCCTCCTTCGACAAATCACTTCCTATCGACTTTAGCTCATTATCCAAGAAGTTGATTTAGAAATGCCCTTTCAATACCTTGGAGCTTGCATTCCTCAATGGAAGTTTCTTTGTGTTCAATGACAGGCTTACGTCATTGGCCTTCGATCGGATGATTCAGTAAGTTTTTGACTTCAGCTCACATATTCACACCTGTATGTACTGAGGTACCTCGAAGGCCATTTACATTATTGGTGATTTCTCTCACACTTGTTAACAGTTTACATTATTGACAGTAATCAAGTGGTTTCTACCATGTTTGATGTCAACACATATATTCACATGGTTAGATTCATACTTCGATCGGGATAGAGATGAAGACCCTGGATCTCATATATTAAAATGTAGGTTGCAAGGAGTTTTTGAGTATTCATGATTGTATACATGATCATTTTCATAAGGATGGATACGTCCTTGATGTCGATCCTTAGAGATGATCCTTTTCATATGGATCGATGTGTCAATGTCGTGGATCCATAGACATGATCCTTTTTAGATGGATGGATGCGTCCATACCATGGATTCATGTATGATATTTTGATGCCTATTAAGATGTATTATCAGGCACATGTATATATCAGAGATGTCATATATTGTATCACGTTTGATTTGTAGGTTTTGTAATGGTGGTCTTCCAAGTTCCTCACCTTAACTAATAAATCACTTCGACCATCACTTCATGTTCGCTTTCATGCTTTAGGGGCATCTGTTACACACTATTTTGTCACATTCCCAATTTTGTACTCGAAGTTTCATCCTTTGTGCCAATGTCGTCACAAATTTATTGAATCAACAAAAGCTGTATAAACTCATTCACCATGAATTATATGCTCAAGACATCCCTGAAGAGATGGAGAACTAATCCCTTGAAGTAATTCTAGAAAAAATTGTGAAAAACCCTAATTTTCAAGACCAACACGACTTTTAGTAGGAAAATATGTGTTGGTAACATTGTGTCTAACAAGTGACTAATCTTGGCAGTGTGAATATTAATGGGAAAATCGACATTGATCCTCTTTAGGCACTTTCTCCAAAAATGGAGCATAATCTTCTCTTACTAGAGTCCTCAAGAACGAGGAGCTAGTAGTTTCTGGATGGAAATATGGTCGAGTACTCCCATTTAGAGCCTTTGATCCTACCTTTGGGATAAGGACCTTCTTCTCCCTTTCATGGATCTCTAACCTCCTCTCCATCACTATAAATTTGTTCTTCACTTTCCTCAATGGGTTGGTCATTGCTTGTTGCCACTCTTCTACTCAATTGTGCTTAAATGATGCCATTTTGGTGAGGGAGGAAAGGAGAGCTTTCTAAGCTTTTCTTGGACTTAGAACCATCCTGAAGGAGGCCTTCAACATCAAGGCACTAGTTGTATGCTTCCCTCTTTGATTTAATCATTAATACCAATCATGTTTTACTTCCCATAAGCTTGTCTATGGTAGTTTTCTTAGTACAATACTCCTTGATCTGTTGTATAACTTATATTGGAATGCATATGTTATGATCTCTCTTGTTGTTGTCTTTTTATCTCTCTTGCAGGTATTCAGATGCAAGGAATAACGCGGAGCAAGCCTGGGAGCTAAGGGATTGGGATCATTATCAAAGGTCGAGCACATAGGAGAGAGGTAGGCAATCTCCCTTTCTCATTTTCCATTATGATCACGGTTAAGGAATATTTCTTGTTTTGTCATGGTTGTTACTAGAATCACACACTAGGCTAGAGGGATCGCTTCTATCCATAGAAGGGATTACCTAGTTAACACATCTTTATTATGAGGAAAGACAAACCTCCAAAATTCAATTTAAGTCCCAGACTACTAATGGCTCTTAAAAACATAAGAAATAATGATAATATTATTATCTTAAAATTTGATAGAGGGGGATCTACATTGGTTATGGACAAAGAGGATTATAACTCCAAGATGAGAAATCACCTCTATAATAGTGGGCATTACAATGAACTTCAACAAAATCCCATTTATCACATTATTAAGGAGGTCATGTAGGCCATTAAGGGATCAAAACGGGATGATTATTTGAGAAAAGAAGTCAACCTCATGTAGTGAGATCACCCCAAGGATCTATGGTATCCTTAAGATACAAAATGAATGTGTTCCCTTGAGATCTATTGTAAATAATATTAGCTCTCCCACATATATGCTTGGAAAATATGTCGCTGGTATCCTCAACCCTCTTATTGGTAACACTGATTCTTTCATTAAGGATTCTAAGCATTGTATTCATCTTATTAAAGATGAAAACTGTGGCACTAATGACTTAATAGTGATCTTTGACATGGTCTCATTATTTACCAAAATCCCTCTTAATGAAGCAATTGAAGTTGTCAAAGGTGCTACTAACCCCCAAGTTATGAAGTTCACTGAGGTCTGCCTTAAGTCAAACTTCTTCTATTTCCAAGGAGAATTTTCTAAAAAAACCACTAGTGTGACTATGGGCTTCCTTTTATCCCCCATTTTTGCCAATATTTACATGGTGATGTTTGAGAAGAAGGCCATCAACACTTACCCTTTAAAACCAAAAAGATGGAAAATATATGTTTATGACACTAATGTCAATTGGCCCCACGGAAAATTGGAAATCGACAAGTTTTTGGAGCATCTTAATGAGATTTACTGATGGGGGTTTGAGGAAAATAATACCATTCCCTTTCTCGATGTCCTCCTCATAAGAAAATAAGATGAAAGCTTTTCGAATCATGTATATAGAAAGAAGATTCACACCGATAACTATATACATGTAGATTCCTACCATAATCCTACTCAAAATATGGGAATCCTCAATACTCTAATCACTAGAGCCTCAAGATTATCTGACAAAGAGAATTTTCATCAAGGGATCAACCACCTTATGAAGATTTTTCTTGATATTGGATATAATTACAAAGACATTAGTAGAGGTATCAGAAGAGCTAAAATAGGCCCCCCATCTCCCATTTATCCTCCCTAAGTTGGGAAATTATTCTCCCATACATTTGTGGTACCATTGACAAAATTGCCAAAAGACTTAAAATAAAAGGTATTTTTACATAATACAAGCCCTTGGAAACCATCCATCACAAAATCAGATCTGTTAAGGATAAGGTTGGTCATTTTCAGTGCAAAGGGGTTTATAAGATTAACTACTCCCGTGGAAAATGATACATTGGAGAGACTAGTCATTCATTCAAAATAATACTCAAGGAACATGGGGTGGACATAAAAAAAGAAAGAATTCACTCCTCTACCCTCACTGAACATTCATTCAAAACTAAACACCACTTTTTCCTTGAAGATACTAAAATCATCATGAAAGAATATCACTATTTCAAGTGCAGGTTTAGAGAAGCTTTAAAGATCATCAAGCATCCTGACAATATAAATGGGGATGGAGGTGTTGAGGTTAGTAACAAATGGATTCCTTTAATCTCTCACGTTTAACACATTTCCCCTCTTGTCTTATTTCTCCTTTTGGTCCCTCCCTTTCTTGTTTGTTCCTTCTTCCATTTCCTACTTCCTTCTCCACTCCATTCTTCCCTCCCTTTCTTTCCTTGATTTTTCATTTTTACTTTATTACTTTATTTTATATTTTATTTTCATTTCATTTTATTTTATTTTATATGATTTTATGTTATTTTATTTTTCTTTTTAATCCTGTTATTATTCTATTTCACTTGATTTACCATTGGGTTCTCTTCTCTCTGTTTTATTATTTTATTACATTTTAGTTTTATTTAGTTTTATTACTTTATTATACTTGCCATAGGCATGGTATTAGGCATTCAGTGTTTCCTTTCACTACCTATTAGTTTATCTTTGACCAAAAAGTTATGCCACTTATCCATAGTTTAACATTCAAAATTCCTTTTTATTTTATTTTTTGTTATTATTTAAATTTATTTATTTGTATGGAGAATCGGTTGAGGTCTTATTATGGGTTATTTAGTAATTTTCATTTCTATTAGTTACTATTTTTTTTGGTTCTAGTTTTTTTCCTCTTATATTTATCTTTTTATTTTTATTTTTTTCATTTTTCTATTATTTCCATGAATTATAGATTTTCTCCATATTTTCAATTTAAGATGACAAATTTTAATGAGAAAAAATAATTTTAAAAACTTTTTCCAATATTTTTTTTTGTTTTATTACTTTTTAATTCAACTTATATTTTTCTTTGTCTTTTTCCATGTTCTTTTTAAGATGGCAAATTTTAAAGAGGAAAAAATAGTTAAAAAATATGTTTTTAGTTTTCATACTTTTTAGTTTATAATTTTATTTTTCTTTTGCCATTTTTTTTTTTTCTTTATTTTCAATTCCAATTACATTAACCATAAATGTTTTTCTTTCTTACACATGCGTTTTACAATTACTAACCATTATAATAATTAGTTATTAGTTTTTAGAATGTTGTGAGCATCTCTTTCCTAATTTTACTAAGAAATTTTTATTGATGTATAGTTACTAGTGAATATTTTTTCTTAACTTTGTTGAATTTGTTTTATAAACATAATTTTGATATTTTTTTCCTCCAAGTATAAAAAAAATTTAAGAAATTGATCTTATAACAAGAAATTGAATTCAAGAAATTAATTTTCTTGAATTCAATAAGGTTTTTTTTTTTTAATTCTTTTCGTGTTCCTCTGATTAATGTCTATTTCTTTCGCAGGTCAAAGGATTTGAAACTCTAGCCAAGATATTATCAATATCCCACTTTGAAGTTACATATTCTCTTTGAAGTCGCTTGAGATTGCTCAACATTTATTGGGAGGTTAGTGTTCAATTTATCATTTATTTCAATTGGTTTGTTAAAGTTTCTTTATCTTCTTTCCTTGAATCAAACACGGAAGATTGGAAGATTGGTTTCAGTTACTATGCAAAAAGTTAATGTGTGAATTTTGTTAAAGTGGTTTAACCTACTCCAACATTGTTCCTAGTTTTATTCAAAGTGACTGTCAAATTCAATCAATTTAATACTAAATCACAAAATCATATCTAGAAAAAAATTGAAAAGGGATAATGGTATATTTTATTTAAACAATGGTTATTAAGAATTATTCATAAATATTAATTAACATGTATTTACAATTTAATTTAAAAAAATAATCTAATACTAAATCACAAATTATAGATCATCTCAACTCAATTTTTCTCTATAAAAGAAAGAGACACCATTTGAATGATAACAATAATTTTTTGTTTCATATTCCCATGACACCATTTGAATGCTAATGATAAAAGTTTTGTTTCATATCCCCATGCTTTCATTACCACAAACACAATTTCATTCATCTTTATATCAATAATGTTAAATTCCCATGAGCTTTGTATGAGAAATTTGGTTGTGTAAAACAAGTTTCTTGGAATTCGCATCTCATTAAGTTAAAAGTAATTTTCTCCAAATCAATTTGAATCAAACACTACCAAATAAATAAAGTTATAAAACTTCATTTACAACCAATGAGGTAGGAACCTCACCAAAACAAAACATTGTAGCACAAAATTTTTACTTTCATTTTTTCTTTAACGAGGGCTTTAATTGATCATCTCACACATTGTCAACCTATTACCTATATTTAAACTAAGCAAAAGGTACTAGCTACTACATAGCACTTGTTATTTTTTTGTTTTTTTTGTTTTTGTTTTATATTATTTTTGTTTAGTTTATCACTTCCTTCTCCCTTCCTTCATTCTTCCCTCTCTTTGTTTCCTTGAGTTTTCATTTATTATGTTATTAAGTTATTATTTTATTTGTATTTTATTTTATTTTTATTTCTCTTTGTTTGTTTTATGTTGTTATTTATTCTTTTTTACGCAATCTATTATTGGGTTCTCTTTTTTTCTCTATTGTATTAGTATATTATTCTTTTTTTTGTTACTTTATTCTTTTATTTTTTGTTTTTTCTTTTCTTTTGTTTTTATATTTTTATTACTATTTCTAATTTTTATTATTTTATTTCTTTTTTTATCTTCTTTATTATTTTTATTTATTTATTTTCTATCTTATTTTTTATTTTATTTTATTTTTGCTCTTATATTTCTTTCTTTTCATTATTCCTATTAATTTCCTAATTGTCGACTCATCCCATGTCCTTTTTTCTTTTTTTTGTCTCTCCTTTCTTAATTTTTTCTCTATTTATTCATTCTTATTCCACTTCCTTCTCTCGACAATCATACCCTAATGATGAGTCTTGTTTGTGATTGAAAACACTGACTTATAAATGAAACTTTTCTATCTATTTCTAAAACAACAATCCTCATACCTTTAGTGATCTTAGGGTGAACCTCTACCTTAGGCTGAGGAATTTGTCAAGTACTATTTGGTGAAGGCAGGGCCCCATTAGAATCTATGGTTTGGGAATCTGTCACTAAATTATCAGGAGGATTGTCATATTGGTGTAACTGAGTCTGGAGGTTGATGCCTTTGAAATTCATCATGAGAATATGGTATTTATTTTTTCTAGATTGCGAAGGTTAAGGTGTTTGAGGATTCCAGGCGGTTTGGGCAACACCATATCCTTATGAAGGAATGGACTGGTAAGCACTACCGACTACGAGGAAGAGGCAGGAGGAGGTGGAGTCACGGGTTGAGTTCCTTTAGAAGCAGTTGTTTGAGCATCCCATGCCTGACACATTTGATGTAAAATGGGGTATTCATGTGTATAATGGCCATAAGGCCCACAACAAACACACAGTTTATTAGTTCTAAGGGCCTTGTTCTACTTGTGTTGTGCACCTAGTTGTTGGGTTGTGGGATTAGGATGATCACCCTTATGGGCACTAGTTTGTATACCTTGGATGCCTTTTTTACCTTTACGTTGTTGTTTTTGGTTACCCTTCCACTTATTTCTTATCTTGGTGTTAGGGGGATTAGTAGCACTCTGTTGAGCATACACATGATTATGTGGAGGCAGCTTTTGTTGTGGAAGAGGTGGTGGGGGAATGGAATGTTGAGGCACTAGTGTTATTAGGGTTCGAGTGTTATGTGGTGCATAGGGATAATAAGGATTCACGACAACATTATGGTAACCAGGTTGAGCAACAGTTGGACATGGCATTGGCTGATGCAAACGGGAAAATTCATATCGCATGCTTACCTTGGTAAGAGTTGGCACCTGAAGGATCAAGAGGGTGATAAGTGTATGTAGAATGAGTTACGCCTTGGGTTTGCCCATAACTCATCGAAGGTTGAGGATGTGGTTATGGGTGTGAGTGTTAAGGAGATCCAACGATAGCGTTAGTGCCATGAGATGCCCTCGGTGTGTTAGTAGCACCAAGGTAAGGCAAATCATGAAGGATAGTACAATCTAACTGGGCATATATCATATCATATTTCAAGGCTATCTAGAGGGCTTCTTTCTCAGTCTAAGGGAATTTATAAGTGACATATTTACCTATAGGAACTAAAAGGGTTTTCAAAAAATAAGCAATATCCACATGGTATTCAAACGCATGGAATTTATAAAGCCTTCCCCTTTTTCTCCATTCTTGTTCATGGTTAGAAAGGTGAGTGGTAGAAGTTTGATGGAAAGAGGTCAATAGTTCAGTACCAGTATCATATCAAAGGTGTAATTGGAAATATAAAAGAAAGGAATTGGCAAGAGTCGCAAATGTGGAATGATAGTCATGTGGTTGATCAACATACCATTTGGCAGAAGCTCTAGTTAGGGTGCATTCAAAGAGATGAAGACGAATGGAATCCTTTGTGATGGGAAAGAGCGAACATGATTGGTGGGGTTTTCTCAAGGATTACCTTCAAACATGGTAATGTATTAGGGAAGTTTAGTGAGCATGGGAGGCCAATTATGGTTATGGAGAAGGGGATCATTGACGAGTTGCCTTAAAATAGGGAGGCTCAAACCAACCATATAGGGAAGAAAGGTTGGATTAGTGGTCACACTAGAAGAGGTTCTGCCTATACAGTTACCTTGGTTAGGACCTTCGTTACCACTTGGGTTTACTCCACCTACATTAGCACCTGACATGGTGGATATGTGGGGTTGGGAAAATGCAGAATCAGAGGAAGAACTAGAATAATGATAACAACTAGAGTCTATATGTGGACTTAATGGAGGACTGGGTATATGGACCCTTACTCATCAAGTAGGGGTGAGAGGATGTCCTAAAGGAAACTGGGGGAAAAGGCCACAAAGTATCATTGATATATGCATAGGGGGAACAATGGTGCAAATGAAAAGAAAACTCAAAAGGGTAAGGGGTGATGATAGGAGAAAAGAGTAACAAACAAAATGGAAACACCTAGTGTAGTGGTTCCAAATGTAAATTGACTATAATGATATGATACTCTAATTCATGGAAACACATCCTATCAAAGAAAAAATGACCTCTAGCCTAAATGTCATCTAAATCCTCAAATAATTCCTAGTTCTACTTTTTTTAGATGACCTTCTAACAGACTTCTTACTTAATGGAATCTAATCCCCACAAGTAGATTTTTCTAGAGAAAGGTGGGGTAGAGGACCAACTACTTGCCCACGGCCATTCCTATAGGGAGTTTTGAAGTTTTCCTAAGATTGGCCACTAAAGTTACCTTCATCCCATGTGGGTGGTTGATTCCTGAGCTTCTTGGTGATCAGATACAAAAAGATATTCCCCACCATGAGTTGGGTATCCATGAGGAGAACCATTCGCACCTTGACCTATCCTAACCCCCTCTGAATCAGGTTTTTGACACACTCTGGCTTTGGACTGTGGGGTGGTGAAGTTTTTTAAGCTCCCTAAAATATAAAATTTCCCTGTCTCAATGTAAGAGATCAATGGTTGTTATTGGAAGCCTACCCTATTGATCCTACACCTAACTACAAAGGTTGTTTTGGCCCTTGTGCCCAAGTGGGCTTAATCTATGTGAGTTAAGTTATTATTATGATGGAGTGTTTCAAGTATTGTCTTGGTGGTTGTAATCAAGCTCATGCTCACTTACGGTGTGTGTATGTGTGTGAAAAATGTGTCAAGTGGATGAGTTAATTAAGCATGTTTTTATGATGCTAATGTTGTTGAAAATAAAGTGCATAAAATGTAAATAATACTACAAATGAACAATACAATGAATAGAAAAATGAAGCACACAATCTACCACCCAAGAAGGAAATAAAGTAGCAAGAGAAATGATGGTGAACAAGACACTCAAAGACACAAAAAATTGCCAAAATGCCTAGTGTCTAAGGGATTAAGATCTGAAGGCAAAAATCTACTAAAAGTGATGCATGAAACAAACAAAAAACAAAGGTGGAAATGCTTAAAAATGGAAGGCAATAGGCTTCAAATGGGAGGATGCACAAGGGGATCCTAAAGGAAAATGAAAACAAAATATTATAAAGAGAATGAAGTGTTGTAAAATCCTATCAAGAAAGACTAAATAATATTGGGAAAAGTACAAAAAAACAGTGACCAAAAACTTTCACACTAGACTCCTCAACTCTGCAATTCTCTTCCTAAATGATAAAGGTGTACTCTAAACCCTAGGGGGATTTTTTCCTTCCTTAATGAAAAAAGTAATAAGTGGAGCCAAGCCTAGAGGTGACTTAAAAAAGAATAGAATCCCTTACTGACACATAGGCAACTATCTTGGAAAACTATGAAAAGTTTGCAAAAAAAATGTAGGGCACAAGTTTTGACCTAAAAAATACAGCCACATGCAACTAATCACTTGAAAAGTGTGTTGGGGGAGTAGGTTTGAGGTCAAAAAGTGCACTTTGTTTCTGACTCTTTTTCTTGGCAAATCTGACCTAGATTGTGTTATCTCCTCCATGGATGGTAGTTGTAACCTACACTAAATTCATGAAAATAGAATAGAAGAAAGAAATTTCCAGAAAATAAAGGAAATCTAGAAATGGAAATTTAGAGAAAGAAAAAACCAAAAAAACACTAAAAATAGTTGAAACAACATTCACCAAGGTTTTGAATTTCCACACTAGTGGAGTCACCTTTTGTTAGTATGAATTATTTATGCAATTGAGAAAAAATCCCTTCACTCAAGTTAAAGGTGAATTATAACCCTAATAACAAAATATGGATGTGTTTATGCTTTATACTTGCAACAAAATGTTTAAGAAATCCTATAGAAAAAAACAAAAATCAAATAGAAACATATAACAACAAAAATATAAGTGCAATAAACCAATGGAGAATATGAAAGATCAATTTTATTAATCAAGAATAATACACCTAGTGAGGAGTGATTACATAATTGGGTTTGTATATCCCCCTCTATGGGATAGGTCCTTCTTGACCTTGCGCTTCAGTAATGTGCTTCTCTCTCTCAATATGTGGTATGCAACAAGAGAAAAAGAAAACAAAGGATGCATGAACTTAAGTGGGAGATCAAATGGTATGAGACGATAATGGGGACAATGAAAATGGTCATGGTGAAGAATGGGGAGAAAACCCTTTATTTATAACAAAATATTGGAATAGACTAGGAATTAGAAAATAATAAAATATTATTGACTAAATAAAAATCTAGCCATTGTGAATACTTTATTATATTTTTAGGAGGCAAAAGATATTCAAAATGGTCAAATATGTTTATTTAGAAGGTGGTTAAGGTAATTAAAAAATAAAAATGATTTATTAATCACTTGTGAGGATTAAGGCAAATATGAATTTGAAATAATTATTAAATAATGATTTAACAATTATCTCATAAGGAAAATAGGGAATAAATGAGGAATGATAAATAAATAATAATTTGTTTAATTATTCCAAGGTGATTAAGTTAAAAGTGATAAGAAATAATCACTAAACAATGACTTAATATTTTTTTAGAGAATATTAAATAAATACTGTATTTAATTATTCTCATGGGGTTTTTAAATTCAAATGAGAAATAATTTAGGAAAAATTGTTTACTAAATTATTTCCTATGGTGAAAGTGGGTTTTACAATGGAAAAACTCATCCTACACAGTGTATCTTGATCAACATAGTAAGAAATGGTTAGGCGAACATTTTTTGGGTGATAACAATAACCCCAAGGACAATCGGAGAAACATGTCACAAGTGGCCAACCCTTGCAGACTAGGTTTCCTTTAGCTAATATTTTGTTTACAAGTGACCTTTAGGCTTGGTCATCACCCCAACTTTTTCATTTTGTATGGGCCTCATTTCTTCAATTGGAAGATTGTTTAATTTTTATTGAGGAGTGGGACTGGTCACATGGAGAGAAATAATAGTTGGTGAAACAGATTGATGAAATCACTTCTAAGTTTCAGCATATGTGGTCAGTTGTTGTAGAATGTTTTCCTAATGCTTCAAAATATTTTTCTATATTCCAACTTTCCCAATGTTGTGATTTCTTTGAAAATATTTGTATGGAGTTAGTCACTGCAAATAGAGAGGTGTGGTATTGTTACTGAGTTGTAAGAATTTCTTCTTGGTCCCTTAGACCAATTCACATAATAAATTAGTAAGGATATTTATCAAGGATCCTCTATTCACGATACTTTTCAATAGCTCACAAGAGATTCCCAAGATATCTTTCAACAGGTACAAGATTGGTTGGGCCTACTTGCCAAATGGAATTAGCCTCTTTATCAGCTGCAAAAATAAATGCAACAAATAATTGAGAAAGCTCTCACCACTCCTAATTTCAAACAACAACAAAATTTATTTTGTCAAGTTGAAGCGCCTGAGAAACAAATCTGTTAATTGGAGGAACAATTGCCTATCACCAATACTCTGTTATGAAACCTTTGGCCCCTAGCTCAATATCATTTTATGCAACTGTGTAAGCTTAGTTATGAAATCAATTTTCAATGGTGGACATTGCTTACTTCTTGTCTTGAACAACCCAATGCCAAGAATACAACTCAATTTTTCGATTAAGTTACTGCTTTTCTTGCTACATAGAAATATGTTGTGGAAGAATATAAATATTTTAAAGTCCATGTTTTGTAGATAGTACCAGAGATGGGTCCTTCACTTGAAGGAGAATCAACAAAAAGGAGAGGAGATGTATCAACAGAATTCGCACAACCACAAGACAACCCAAGTGCATAGGTAGAGAATTGACTTGAGGGTGAGTAAATAGGCTATGATCGAGGCATGTTAGGTCCTTCATTTTTTGGGTATTTTTAACTAATTTTGGCTGGAAAAGACTTGTGGGAGTGATCAACAAAAGAAGAGAAAGAAAAAAAAGAAAAAAAACTATATTGAAGCCAAGAATAAATAAGAGAAAGTGACTGGTGGAGATCAAAAGAAGTTATCTTTGGGCTTGCTAAAGCCACAAAATAAATATGGGAGGACTAGTTTTGAAAGGATAAAGAGGATATGGAAAAAAGAACCTAGATTCCACCAAAGAGATCAAAGTGGACCAAATAAATCAAGTGAGATCTTAGTTTTTGAGTGAATCTATAAAAACCACATGGATTGAGACGATAAAATAGAATAGGGAGAACTAGGTTGACATGTTTTCGAAATGAGATCTAAAGTCCTCCACAATAATTAAGCCATGTCTTGTTTTCTCTTTTGATGTAATACTGAATATATCTTACATCTTCTTTGCAGATCTAATTTTTAATGGTCCTTTGATGATATAATATATGAGTGTTCTAGGGTTTAATTTTGTGTCTTTGTGTAAGGAATGATTATGTTTTAGTCACTCTCTTTAAAAAATTATGTTGCGATGTTTTGATGCATTATCTGATATTTAATTCTATGAATGCTTTAGTCTTGATTATATGGAGATCTATAAATAACAGTGTGAATATTGTGTAATTATTTAAATAATAAAAAATTCATGTGCTAGTTCATCCTTGACACTATCTATCAGTCCTCATTATCTTTAGGAGTCTTGGCAAGGCTCAGGTGAGATGTTCTGTCATTGTGGAGGAATGAAAATTCCAGTATTTTCCTAGACTACGGTAGAATTATTTCTTGGAAACTAGAGGCCAGACCCTAAGTCTACTTGATAAAATTATTCACCAACATGGAGACACTCCAATGTAAACCACAATATATGAAAAAATATAAATGTGTCAATTCACCACTAAAACACTTATGTTGGCAAGACTAAAAGACTCCAAATTATGATTAACGAGTGAAGAAAAAAGAGAAGGGAAAAATACAAGCAAATCTTTATTTTTCTTTTATAAATTGGAACCCAAAAACTTCAATGAAATATAACCAAGGATCTCAAAGTGAAATGAGGGGAAATTCTCAAACTCATCATGTCAAGGATTCCAAACATAAAATGTATAAAATAAAAATAATGTAAGAAAGGGTTTCAAATGATCAAACTTGGTCAAGAAAGATATGATAGGTTCACAGGGTGATGGAGCCTTTTAAGTAAATGAGATCTCAGACTTTTAGAAAGAAACTCAAAACCTTTTAAGAATGAAAAATGCAAATGTCAAAGTTCAACCTTTAGATCACACAAAACTCAGAGTAAGATGGGCCATAAGAAATCTATAGACAAACATAAAATTTGTCCTCTAAGAATAGAAAAAGTGAAGGACTTCAAATAGAAGAACTAAGACCCAATCCAAGACTTTTCAACCTTGAAAAATAAAAAACCCTATGTTGGCACCAAACCTTTTCATATAAAGAAAAAAAATAGCAGAAAAAGATCTTAAGGATAAATTTTTCAATATCAAAGATCAACCTTTATGAGTATTTAGACAAGTGAAAATTTTCACTTTCCAAAAATGTACACAAGTCTACAAGAAGCAACTAACATATATACATATTTGTTGAGAATTTTTTTTTTGTACAAAATGGAAACTAAGGAAAAATACAAATCAATCCCAAATACAAAACATCACACTTAAAGATGTTGTAAAATAATGATGCCAGAAGACTGAAACGACTGGAAATTGACATCCCAACTACCTAGGACAATCTAGACAACCCTTTAGGATATAATTTCAAATATTATTTCCCTAGTGGAGTTTTCAATTCTGTTGAAGGGAAAAGTTCACAAGAACTAGAGTTGGGAGCCCCAACAGAGCAGAAGTAAAATGCAGCAAAGAAAAATCATGCAATCAAAATAACCATTCAAATTCAAAAACGTAAATGTATGAAAAATACCCATAAGTTTTATGTTTGAATTAGATCCCACACAGTTCAAACCCTCAACCTTCTTCCAAAATTTGTAGACCTACAATAACGTCAAAGAGACAACAACAAATCACCAAATTCAAAGTATATAAGCATAAATATATGTTATTTCATAATAATTATCATCATTACAAATCAACATTCATAATATAGACAATGGAGTTTTGGAATAGGACATGAGTTTCTATATTAACTAGAAGTAGCAAGAGTAGGTAAGGCTACAACCTCATCCAAACTACTAGCTCTGATGAAACCTTCCTCGCGATCCATCCATCCCAAGCCTTAAAATACCTCCTCTACAATATGAGAAAGTAGATTCTAGATAAAGAGGTTGATCATATATACATGGAAAGAGGGGTTTTCTTGAGCCAGGGAGTGTAGAGAGAAAGGGAAAATGCACACCTGATATGGGGAAATTTTTGGTATAGTTTGAATACCTCTCAATAAGGATGAATGTAGGCCTAAACATAGGATGTATATATGTTAATTTTCCATTGTTTTATTTTAATACAATGACTTTAACAATATCTTATTTTAGTAGCAATCACCTTTCCAATTCAATTTCAATCACCTCAAAATGGTAAGAAATTATAGATAGAATAATAAATAGTATGCACAATACAATACAACCAATATCAATATAGATACATAGATGTTGGTCAAAGACCACGGAAAAACCCCACAAGGGGTAAAACCCTAACGAGATTCTTCTTCTGTAATATTTTCATCAAATTTTTAGCAAATATATAACAGGTCCAAGTACATAAAAAACAAGTCAAGTGTAAAATCCTTGACCAACCAAGTCAACCAAATAATATCCTATCCAATATGAGCATAAAACTCAAATCTATTCAAATACCAATTCTGCAATTTTTCAGTCAAAGACAAGAACTATCAACACAACCCTAACCAGCCACAAGTCAATAGTTAAATTTTCTCCTAAATTTCAATCAACTAATCAAATAATGTGACCTATTTTCCTCATTCAAAATAGTCACAATTTATTTCCCACAAATTCTAGTGAAATTCAAAGTCAACTTGCACAAAACCTAGTTGTAAATTGCCAGTTAACACTAGTCAAAGTGTTTAGAAAATTTCGGTCTTCTCTCTTCTAAATTCGTTCTTCCAAATAGATACAAAACTAAGTAAAAAATAAGTCAAACCATCCAAAGTCAATGTTGTTCAAAGGTTAAAAAATAGAAAAGTCAATGCTAGTGCAAAATTCTATCTCTCTTCTTCGCACGTATGATCTCGGACCCTACAATTTTCAAACCAAATTGAACCAATGAAGAATAATGAATGATGTGTTGTGATGCCTCCAAGTGATGTGACCTTAGGTGCATTTATATGTAGCTTAGGAGGTTGATTTTGTCCTTTAGGCTGACTTTTTTATTTTTTATGTGACTTGGTCCCACATTAAAAACAATATTTTCCTATGTGAAATAAAATGTTCCAAGGGAAATAAGGGTCTCTTTATGGTGAGAAGGGCTTGTCTAAGTTGGGAATTTCTCCACAAGCTATCAATTGTCAACACTCCTTGTTAGTTATGGAGGAATTACTGACTACATCATAAATTGCATCTCAGATGTCTCATCATCACCATCATTGTATCATATCACGTCTCATCTCTATTCATCTCTACTCATCTGGTTAATAATATAGATCTAAAGAAGAAGAATCATCATAAGGGAGATTAATCTGCCACCCTATATCCATTGACAATAGGAAATATATCACTTACCATGAGAGTTAAGGATCACACACATCCTAATTTTTTTTAATCTTCCCACCTTGACACTCAAGAGTCAAATGGTAGAACACATGCATCCCTTCACTTGGAGGAGATACCCAACTTACTAGTGGTATAGATCATACACACCCAAGTCTCCTCACCCATTGGTCACCGAACTTGTGGGTAGGATGCATACTGAGGTATACTCTGTTAAGTCACAGGCTTGATAGGGGGAGATACCCAGCTTTCCATAAATGAAAAGGATTACACACACCCTATAGTGACAATAGGGGAGATACCCAACCTACCAAAATGGGTAGGGATCACACACACCTATTTTCCAAAGTTCCCTTAATCCCAGGAGCTCTTCATCTAGATTCCCTCCTTTAGAGCTCAAACATGGGGGAAGATCATAACTCAGTGTTCTCAATCAACCATGAGCACTTTCCTGAAGGGTGACATCCACCAATCCAAGCTTCTCTATGAAGACCAAGAACTTCCCTGTCAACAAATACTTTGTAAGAATGTCATCTATTTGTTCATCTTTCCAAATTTGATGGAGTCTTATGAATCCTCTTTGCCCCATATCCCAGATATAGTGATATATAATCTCAATGTGTTTGGACCTATCATCGAATATGGCATTCTCTCAAGGTCAAATCCCACTCTTGTTGTCATAATATATCACAGTCGTATCTAGTACCTGCTCAAATAGCTCTCCAATGAGCTTCCTCAACCATACTATGTCATAACTATCCATGCTAGTCGAAATATACTCAACCTTAGCCATGCTATGATAAATAGACTTTTTCTTCCTACTCGTCCAAGATATCATGGGAGACCACAGGCTTAAAAAACGCCTTAATATGCTTTTCATGTCAATAAAATTCCTGGCCCAATTAACATCAATGTATCCATGTAGTCTCACATCTCCAAAAGTATATATCAATCCATTATTAATAGTCCCATGCAAGTATTCAACTCATGAATAGCAGCAACCTAGTGTGCATGTAAGAACTCAATCATAAATTGACTCAGACTGTTGATGGTAAAACATAATCCCAGTCTAGTGTTCACTAAGAACATTAGTTGCCTAATAAATTTTTGGTACTTAG
Source organism: Pinus taeda (assembly GCA_000404065.3). Lineage (NCBI taxonomy): Eukaryota > Viridiplantae > Streptophyta > Pinopsida > Pinales > Pinaceae > Pinus > Pinus taeda. The sequence goes on along the minus strand of APFE031235010.1, from coordinate 238,486 downwards.
AGGGATTTTCCAAATCACGTCTTATAGTTTGTCCACATTACTTCTTGAAATTCATCTCCAATGATGTGGCTATGTACTTACATTCAGCCATACCAAATCTCTCCACAAAGTTCACAACATATTATCCTTCAGAAAGGAAAATATCACTAGATATTTGCTGATTAGCCTCAGTATTGCAACAATAATGCTGCAACTCCCAAGGCTACTGACTTTAATTATCAACCCGAGGGTTCATATAAACTTAAGAGGTATCAGCACTATATGTCCAACATACAATGTGTCCTTTCTTTGTTGACATGATGTAATTGAGTGCATGTACTGAAGTCAAATCATAATCTAATTGTAGAAAAGGAAATGTTCAAAATGGAACCTTAACCTATTGCAAGAAAGAAAGTACAAGGAAAGAAATTGAAATCAAATGCTAAAACACACCATTTCCTAACTAACTGCCAAGAAACTATGCTTTGCAATATTGCTAAATTATCATGAACCAAATGCTACTATCTAAGCATGGAAGTAAGAAGCATCAAACATCACTAATGTGCAATTAAAGGGACTGAAATAAATCTATTTTGGTCTTTTTGTCTTTTCATGCACAATCAAGTATGCAAACTATTTTCTTTTGGTGATGTGGCAAGTGAATTTAAGGATGTTGAACGTTGGATGGAAGAGTTAGGAGATGGTTGGATGGTGTGGGAGACCATTGGGAAGCTTTTGGTGACTTCCTAGAGATTTTCCATCAATTTGGCCCTCAAAATAGGTCGTTTCAGGAAAACCTACAAGATGATCCTGTAGGAATTACAGGAAACCTACAGGATACAACTGAGAAAAAATATGAGGTGTTGGAGTTGATTAGAGGATTAGGAAAGTTGTTTGATGGGTGGAATGGAGTGGGAAAATTACTACGATCACTTAGAACTCAAAACCAAAGTTGAGAGATGGATGGATTTGCTAAAAAAGCTTCGAGAAGTTTCCTTGTGAAATGATGAAATTGGTGAGGGTTTAATGACCAAGAAAATCAAATCCAAATTGGATGGGAATTTTTTTTTTATTAACTAGGATGTCTTAGGTCTCTATTCCAAGTTGAATCACTCAAAAATACCTCTATTAACGAATGCAAAATAAAAATAAAATACTTTACTAGTCGAAAATCTAGAAATTCGAGAATTAGTGAGCTAGTAAATCTAAAAAATGCCTAACCAAATCAAGTGAAAATGCAATGTGGTGATTTCTGTTATGAATTAGAATTTATTTTTGATTTAATTCAAGTGGAATAAATTCAATTCAAGATTGTTAACATGCTCTAAAAAATAAAGAAATTTATTGTTCTTTGCTAAAAAGGAGGTCCAACAATCTAGATTTGGGAATAAGAAGACCAATCCAAGCAATTCAATGATTATTATGAACTTCCAAATATTTTTCAAGGATGAAACAATGATTTTGATACTAAAAATAACTTACATCAACCATTTAACTCAATCCTACAACAAGAAATCATTAATACTAAATGAAAAAATAGAAAGAAATAAAAACTAGAGTTGCATGTGAATAAGCAATGCAACAAAGGAACGAAAATGATACAAAATGGCTCTAAGGCTCCTGGGATGGGAAAGCCCAAAGAAAATTAGAGGCCTATGGAGGAGAACAAGATTTAAAAGGTGAACATGACACCAATCTTCATTATTGTCATCAATATAATTACGTCCCTGCAAGAAAATACAATGGAGTTGCAAAAATACAAGCTCTGTCCGCAATAACATTATTGAAAATCTCTCGATAGAGGAAAATTAGACCTGGTAGTTATAAAAAATGATTAGGAATCATTCCCCATGAATGGAGGAATATTTCCCCACCAAAATCCCTTGATTATTGGATCTAGTCCCCATTACTAGGAATTTGCATTAAATGGCAGGGAACACATTCCTAGATTTTCTCAATCATTGGAGTTCCACAATTTGTGCCATAATTCCATAACATCTTGTTGAATTATTATTTATTATTGATCCTCCATTAGTAGGGATAAATCCCTAAATTATCTCCTCCTCCAACTCTTCATAATTTGTCCAATATTCTCATAATATTCCACAAAAAATAAATAATATTAGGCACAAATATTCAATTATTAATAAACCTTCCTAATGAATATATTAATGTCAAAAATAAATTATATAATGCAAAAAGAGAGGTTTAATTTGCTGAAGGATGGTCATAGGCCTTAATTTATGTTTTAAATTAAACGCATGGGCCTTAATTTATATCTAATTTAGAGGCCCATCATTTGCCATACCTCTAAGCCTAGGAAGTAATTTATCAAACCAAGATATTTCATCTTAAATTCAGATGCTAACTCACTCTTACAATACATAATAAGTGACTCCCCACCTGTCAAGAATAAATCATCATGTAATACCAAAATCATGGGCATACATTAGACAAATTGAAGTAGATATTTAGATCAACATTTCTTCTCGTAAATCTAAGCTTCATCAGGTAGCTATCAATGTGGCAATACCAAGCCCTAGGGGCTTTCTTCAATCCATAAATTTCTTTCTTTAGCTTGTACACATGATTCTTCCTATCATGTTCCTCAAAGCCCTATGGTTGTTCCACATAAACATCTTCCTAGAGAAATCCATTTTGAAATGCAGCCTTCACATCCATCTTATAAAGTGTCCATCCCTAGCTAGCCACAAGAGAAATGATAGATCAGATGGCAGTATATCTGGCAACAGGTGAAAAAATATCTTCATAGTCCTCTCCCTCTTTCTGGGAGAAACCTCTAGCCACAAATCTCACTTTGTGCTTCTTGATGCTTCCTTCAGCACCATACTTGATTTTGTACAATCATTTTGAATTTACAGTAGATTTCCCTTCAAGTCTTAGAACCACTTCCCACACATAATTCTTCATGACAGACTCATACTCTTTGGCCATAACATCCTTTCATACTTATTCTTTCACTGCTTCTTCAAAATTTTGTGGTTTACCATGTATGATGTTTCTCATAGCCACAAAACATCTCTCACATCAACATGTCTTCTTGCTTTCCTTGGAGGTTCCTCTTGTAGCAACATGTCCCTCTGCATCCTATAAAGTGTCAGAAATACATAATGGTCTCTTCCTAGTGAGAGGATCACATGAAAGGGGATCCTAGGGGTCCATGCTTTCCATAGTAACATCAATAAGATCATACTTTAGCTAGGGCATAGAAGGACCTTCTTGTATATCCATGGCATCATCATTTTTCTCAACATTGGAAGGGGGAGGAGTGTTCATTTCTTTCTTAATAGAAACATCTTCGTCAAATGTCATATCCCTACTAAACTCTATATTCCTTTGACTAGGTACATATATTTTATAATATTTAGATTTTTCACAATAACTAATAAAAGTACCTTTCTTTCCTGAAGCTTCCAACTTGTTCCTCTTGTCCTTCAGCACATGAAAGCAAATGGAGTAACCAAAATCCTCAAGTTTCCAACATCAGGCTTTATACCTATGAAAACTTCTTTTGGATTCTTGTCACCCAAGGCTTGATGAGGAGTCCTATTTTGAATGTAGACTGTTATGTCAACAACTTCACCCCATAGAAACTTCAATAACTTTTGATCATGCAACATATTTTTGGTTACTTCCATGATAGCTTGGTTTTTCCTTTTAGCTACACCATTTTTCTTGGGGATTTAAGGTACAATAGTCTCCTTTTTTATTCTTGGTTTTGTTAACACCAAAAATCAATCATCTAGCCATAACTTCCTAGATGGATCAAAGTACACAATGTAGCACAAATTTTACCATAGTAAAATTGCTTTCACTATAAGAAATTACTTAATAAACACTTTGTTAAGTTATTATGGTTAAACCGTGAAGAATAATTAAATAATCATTATTTATTTAATTATATCTAGGAATAATTAATTTAACCATTGTTTACTAATACTCTTGTCATTTTGACCCAATTTAGAGAATAATAGATAAATCATTAATACCTTAATTTTCTCTAGGAATAATTAATTAATCACTAATTAGTTATTATTCTTGTCAATTTTGACTAATCTCCAGGAATACTTAAATAATATTATTTTGTTTTTATTCCTACACATTTCTTGAGATGATAAGTAAAGAATTTTTTTATTTATTATTTCTAAATAAAAGTATTTAAACCAATTTAAATACTTTTTCCCTCCAACCAAATATAATAAAATATTCCAAATGGTTAATTCTAGAATTTGGTCAATAATATTTTATTATTTCCCATTATTCGAGAATAACCTAATATTTTGCTATAGATAGAAGGGTTTTACATTCATTCGTCACTTTTGATCATTTTCATTGTAACACTCATTGTTGTAGCTTTGATTATTATCATTGTCACACACCATCTTCTTTTTCATTTGAGCTCAAACATTTTGTTTGCTGGGTTTTACAGATTATAGAGGAGAGAGACTCTACAAAAGCTAAAGACATTAAGGATAGCCAAGAACCCATCCCATAGAGGGGGACTGGTAACATTATGTGTTCCCTTCATAGATGTCATTTAATAAAATATATTCTTTATATATCTAGTTTCCATTGGATTATTGGAGTTACTTATGCTTATTTTCTTATTCCATTATGATGTTTAACTATTTTTGTTACATAGATTAGGGTTTTGGGAGTTTTTGTTTCTATCATTTGCAGTAGATCTATATTGTTTAACAACCATTTTTATTGTTGAGGTTGTTTTTCATCCATAGTCTAAAGTGATTTCTTTTTGTACACTCTTGATAAGAAAAAAACCCCAATAGATGGTGACTCCACTGTGTTTTTAATTCTGATTAAGAAACCTGGGTGACCATCAGTTTTCACCTTAGAGTTTTTCTTTTTTCAATCTATTAATGTTGTTTACTATCATTCTAACCCTAGATCAGTAAAATTTCTAGCTTCCGCAAGTTTTCCCTTAAAGTATTCCAATCAAGTTTATTTGACTGGAATTTGGTATCATGCTAATCGTTTGATTCAGAAAGTGTCTTCCCCTATCACTCATTAATACTTTTGGGCATCTAAACCATGTTAAGACATATTCAAATAATAACTTTTCTACAGTATTTACATCCTCTAGTATAGATCCCGACCGTTTGACTGGAATACTTTAATGGTCACCTTCCAGTCACCTTCCAAGAACTTCTTTCCTGTATACTCCATAGAATAGAGTACCTGTTTTCTTTCAAGGTCACTGAATTGGCCCAATAAAATAGATCATTTACTTCTCAAATTCCTGTAAAGATACCTGAGGATGTAGCATTAATTTTGCCTTTAATGGTCACCTTCCAGTCACCTTCCAAGAACTTCTTTCCCGTTATACTTTAATGGTCACCTTCCAACTGACCTGCATGATTTCTCCCTAGGTAGCGCAGCTCCCTCCACATTGTCACAGACCCAATGACACATCCTTGCTTTGCACCGTCTTCCAATCACGCAGCTCCCCAACTTGGGCAGTGTACTTTGTAGTCCTGTGCCTCCTTTCAACTACCTAGAGTGCTAAGACTATGCTACTTTCATCTAGTCACATGATCAGACCACTAGTGTATGGTTTCAAGCGACTGCCATTCACCTTTCTTGGGAATGGTTCTCCATTTAACTTGACCAGCTGTATTGGTCCTCCATCAATAATATCTTTAATAACATAAGGCCCTAACCAATGCATCCTAAATTTTTTGGGGAATTTATCAAACTTACTATCATACAATAAAAGCATATCATTTACCTTAAATGTGCACAGCTTGATGTGTCGATCATGCCATGCCTCTTCACGTTGCATTTTTCCCTGCTGGTGAAATCTGGCCAAAAATCTTTCTTCTTCGAGTTCATCCAGCTGCGCAAGCCTCTCTTCCAAGGCTCTACGATCGGTCATACCTCTGAGTGTTGCTATGTGTAAACTAGGCACAACGTATTCCATAGGAATTACAAATTCCACACCATAGACAATCCTAAAAGGGGTTTGTCCCATCAACTTCTTGCATGTCGTTCAATAAGCCCACAATACTGCAGGTATGCGTAGGTCCCAATCACTTCGCTGAGCATTGCAAAGCTTGGTTAGCACATTTTCAAGCACTTTGTTGAATGCCTCCACTGTCCCGTTAGCATGTGGGTGATAAGGTGTTCTCTTCTAGTGATATACCTGAAATTCCTCCATTAGTGCGTTGATCATCTCATTCGGGAAGTGCATACCATGATCACTCATCAAGATCCTTGGACATCCAAATTACATTAGTACATGCTTAAATAGGAACTTCGTGGTTGTCGAGCCCGTGCAATTCTTCATTGATTGCGCTTCTGTCCAACTAGTCAAATACTTTGTCGCGGTGATAATGTACCTTGCTCATGTCTTCCCTTGTGGTTGGATGGGTCCTACAAAATCTAATGCACACTTTCTGAAGTGTTGCAATGTCATTTGTGGATTCAAAGGCATTTCATCCCTCCATGATGGCCTGCCTGTTCTTTGACATACATCACATGCCTTGCAATATGCTTTTGAATCCTGATGAAGGGTTGGCTACCACAACCCTATGCATAGAATATTTTGCAGAGTTTCTCTCCTTCATAATGTCCTCCCACAGCACCACCATGAGCATCTGTGAGGATGTTGCTTCGTTCAAACTCAGGTACATACTGTTGCAATGTCTCATCAGTCCCCATCTTATATAGATGCCCAGCAATGACAGATAAATCTGACGTGCGCACCACTAATTCCTTATTGTGCTAGATAGAGTATCCTTCTTGTGCATTGCCTATTATTAGGAACTGTATTATATCCTCAAAATGACCATCCTTGACACGCACTAGAAATAGTTGCACATCAGGCAATTCTTCTTCCAAGTTAGTAGGTTCCTCCCATGTTTCAATGTGCGACAGATGGTCTGCTCCCACGTTCAATCATCCAAGCTTCACAACAACTTCAAAATAGTACTCTTGGAACAATAAGAGCCATCTACAGATTCACCCCTCCAACACAGGCTTCTTAACCAAGTACTTCAATGCGGAGTGATCCGTATACATCTTAAAATGGCCCCCTAGCAAGTAGTGTCAGTACTTCTGGAGCGCATACACCATAGCTAGCCCCTTGTGTTCAGTGGTCGAATAGTTCTTCTGTGCTTTGGATAATCTGCGGCTTGCGAATGTGATAGGATGGTCTAAGCCTTCTCCGCCATCCTGTGCTAGTACTGCCCCCAACGCTATACATAAACCATCGACATGTACACGAAACTCTTTCTTCTAGTCCGAGAAGATTAGAATTGGCAACCATCTTTTCTTTTAATATATCCAAGCTTTTCTTACATTCATCGTTCCAGCAGAATGTTACATCCTTCTTCAACAATTTTTCCATCAGTGCAATGATATGGACATAGCTTTTGATAAACATTTTGTAATATCCCATATGTCACATAGTAGCACACAATTGTTTCACACTCCTCGGTGCTTCCAAGTTCAGTATCACGAAGATCTTCACAGGGTCTACCATCAGTCCTTGTCTGCAAACCACATGCCCCAATAGGTTCCCAAAAGGAATGCAAAATAGACACTTCTTAAGATTGAGCACGATCTGGTATCTTCGATAGGTATCCAGCATCAAGCACAAGCTCGCTACGTGGTGCTTAACCAGCCAAAATACAGTCGAGTCCTCAAAATATAGCTCCAGGAACTTATGAATAAATTCCTTGAATGTCGCAACAACCACACGCGAAAATATTACAAGCACATTCTTCAATCCAAACTACATTATAGTGTATTGAAAACAACCCGACTCAATCGCGAAGGTTGTCTTGCCTCTATCCTCTGGCACGATTTTGATTTGGTGGTACCTAGAGAACCCATCAGTGAAGGAATATGCTTCCTAGCTACCTACATTTTCCAACACTTCACTCATGAAGGAGTCGAGAAAGGTTCTTGCACACAACCATCATTCAGTTATTGAGATCCGTGCATATTCTTATCTCATCCTTCCGCTTCTTCTCTTGCACCAACCTTGGGCTTACCCAATCAGATTCTTCCACAGGATCAATGATGCCTGCTGCTAACATCTTGTCTAGCTCTAAGTGAACCTTCTCCTTGTATTTCGGATTGAGGTGGTAAGACCTCTACTTAACTGGCTTCACATCGGGATTTAATGTGATCTTCATCACTCCTAAGTCTCCGATTATTCCTTTCAGATCCATAAACTTGGTAAGGAATAATTCTTGGTATTCGCAAAGAAATTCAATGACCTTATCCACCGTCGCGTCGTCCCAGTAGTCTCCAATCTTCATGAATTTAGGTTCTACCTCCATACGAATGTTCACATGTTTTGTTTTCGCCATCGTAGTTATATCAGGCTTCTCAATCTATAGTCCTTGAACCTCACAGTGGCCTTCTATTTCTGGGATGTTAATCTTCTGCTTCAGCAATTATATTATAACATTCGAGCACGTGACTTAGCTGAGTAGCCCATTCAGGTTGAATCAGGTCTAAAGGATCCTCCGATATCCTAAAGATGGCTTCTTTCACCTCTTGTAGTGCTTCATCAATATTGTCAAACCCATCCTCAAAGCTAAATGTCATCATGAATCCTTCGCACAGGATATCACATTCGCTTGTCCCATGGCAGAGTTCTGTTTCTATATACCAATTCATTGGGATAACATCCAGGGTATGATAGAACAAGTACACCCGCTCAGGTTGGGGCTTTTCTCCACAAGCCTGCGTCCATGTGGCCAGATGTGCATGTGGATCATTCTTCCCATCGTACTTGTCTCTCAGTCACATCTTATGCTTCCCAAATCTTATTCCCATCATCCTCGTACATTCATGCCAATCATCAAAGCTTCCCTTGTGCGTACCCCACCATCTTGTAGGCATAGCGTGCAGTGCCGAGTCTAAGGCCTATCAGTGCTACATTTCTGGTACCTCCCTTTAAAATCCATCCAAAAAGATATCTACCTTGCTTAGACCATCATAAATATGCAGATCTCTTACCTCTGATGACAGATATCGGAGAGATCGGGTCATCATGTTGCAATTCAGCATAGTTACTTCACGTAACTGATTCTACCAGCGTTCTATTTCTTCGTCGAAGTCCGAAGTGTAGGAACTCTCATTATCCCACGTAATCTGTCCATCCGCGGTGCGACTCACCCAATCTTGGTCTCACATTGTTATCTTATAGATACAGTCCAAGTTTTCATCACTCTCATAATCACAGATAGGTTTAGTATAGCACGATCCTTCAGTAGGATCAAGGGGTATTATTACACACAGCGATTTCTTCTCAGAGATCATCTTTCTTTTTTTTCAGATTGATTACCCTATTCATATCAGTAGCCTAGTCAATTCCCAAGAGTGCATGGCAGGGATTGTTGTCATCCACTATCTCTATTACTTCAAAATCCGCGAGTGTGCTCGCTCCCTCAATATCCACGGTCACCCCTTGTAGCCGCCCCATGGGGATTATTTTCTATTGATTCGCCATCCTTAGTTGAATCGGAGACCATTGCAGTGCACATCTCTCCATTCGCTCCCAAGTCTACTTTGGTAGGACATTCACATCTGACCCCAGGTCCAAAATGACCTAATCCATTTCATACTCTCCTATTTGTGCAGTCAGTCTCATCTCCCGTCCTGTCCTTGTTTTATGCTTGCCAATCTTTCATACTACACGTAGCTCACCTGGTGCAGTTCTAGTGCATCTATTGATGAGTTCTTGTAATCCTTTCATAGCCTTACTATCACACAGTAACTTCATACAATTTTCTAGGAAAGTTGTGAGCATAAAGGGGTCAATCTCTCACTCAAGCTTATCCTTGCTTCCTGAGATGGAGGCCTCAGTGAAGCTCTTCTTAGCTTCCATGAAGGTTTCATGAGTGTGCTCCAAATCAAACTTAGCCTCTTTCATCGGGGCTTTACGAACCCATGTACTATCTTCTGGTTGTTTCCCCTTGTCATCTCCTATCGCAATTCCACTTCTGAGTACTATATTTACATTTGGATCTTCCTCGCATGGCTCAAATCTCATCATCCACAGGTTCTGAGTCGGCGAAGGTGGTATCTCCCCTTTGTCACGTATCCTAGCTATCAACGTAGGACAATCTTCCATTTTATGATCAAACAACGTGCAATACTTGCACGACGAATGCGTTGGATTAGTGCAATCGTGGGCATAGTGTCCTAGTCCTCCGTAATTGTAGCAAATCAATTTTCCTTGACCTCTACTAGGTCCTCCTCTGCCTCGGTCTCATCCACGCCTCTAAAATCCTGTCCATGTCATCCCTGCATTCTAGTCAAGAGGTTGTGTTTTGGCCTGAACCCTGTAGGCAGGAGTTCTATCAATCGTCAATTCATTGCTCCTACAAGTTCATTCATCATGTCCTACCAACCTACAAAATTTGCAGAACAGGTATTGTGGTGCTTGTACATACTTCTGTAGCAAGTGACGGTTATCCATGGCATGTTTTCTAGCTACCTGAGAGATAGCACACCATAATGTAGACCCTGCACCAGGCCCTGCTTGAGCTTCTAGCCTTAAAGGCATCGGTCCTCCTCCTGCAATGTAATTTGCAAAAACCAGGCAATGGTCTTTGTCATGACCTTAACTCTTGCATTTCAAGAAACATACTTCCTCGCATACCTCTAGCCAAACCATCCTGTCTTACTTCATACTTTGCATCTCAAGGCACAGATTCTTCATTTGTGCATGGATCTACTAAACTTCTAGATTAGGATCTTGCATCAGAGTCTCATGTAGTCTCATGGCAATCTCCAAGGCCTCTGCCTGAGTTGTTATCTTCTGCTGCGACAACGCACTCCTTATGTGTGCTAGTAGCGAAGCCACAAAACACTCATGATGTTGTCCATTTGTCAAGTTCATGTTTTCTTCGCAGATTGTACATTTCAGCCTCTGATCTAGTTCCCAAGGTGTCTCGCCTAGTTGCATCATGATCTCTTTGAATCCCACAATAGACTACACCTCAGATTTAGGCTTGCTAAATTCCTTATTTAGTGTTGCTTGGATGTCTGCTACTCCAGCATCTAGGTTGTTGTTAAAGTACTTAATATACCAAGTTAGCGCGCGATCTTGCAGAGCATTAACCAGTCTCACCTTCTTTATATGATCGTCTGTAACACCTTGAGCTTCCCATGCAACCCTCACAATGAACCAAAATTGGTCTGGGTCCTCATTTCCCAAGCCTTTGAACAAAGGAAACTTCTCTGTATTTTCCATATTGAACCTTGGTGGAGGTGGAGGTGGTACGGGTGAAGTTGGAGGCAATGGTGGTGAAGTCAGAGGTGGTGTGGGCGGAGGTGGTATTTGCAGGAATCCTTGTTTTATTAACTAAATAGCACTTCGTGGAGAAAGCTTCAATATCCCTTCTTCGTCTCTTTGTGGAGGTGAAATCAAAGGGCTATACTCTGGACCCTTTTTTCCTTTGTTCCTGTAAGTTTTTCTGCTTCCCATAGTGCTGAACATCAAGGTAGTTGCATAACCCGATTTTCACACAAAAACATTTTAATCCAAGTATTCAAATATTTTACGTACTTACCTCGCGTTCCTTTGAAAAAGCGTCACTTTGCCTCGCTATAGCTGGTTGAGGTGTTGACTGCAAATTAAGTCACAAATCCTCCTATGACGTGATCGAGCCAATGATCGATACTGCGGGCAATCTTATCCTCTGATGCTTCCAACCTTCGCACTAGCTCTGGGGTCCACATAATAGGACCATCAATTTTCCACCTTCCCTGGCTATCTGCTAGCTTCACAATCCACTCCTATAGCTCAATAAGGAAAGAGAAAAAATAGATATCGTGGACCTCTGTATATAGGAACCAGTCCAACCATTGTTCCTTTGTCAGTCATGGGTTTCTATTCTCCCATGCCGTGAATTCATGGATCTTTCTATCCAACCAGTCTCCAATCTCCTTCTTAGTTGGATTCCAGTGATATGACATCACACATCTCTCATGCAGATTCCAGTCCTGGCAACGGAACTATTTGTTGGCTTGAGGGGGCCTGACCCAAGTTCAGTGTTATTTAGCCAAACAAATCCCTACAGTACTGGCCCTTTCAACATTAGCCTGTAGGGTGCGGACTGAAGTCTCACTCAAAGCAGTATGGGGGGATGCTAGGACCAAGTTTCTGCACCCTGAGATGGTTGTGATGTCGTTTGATCTCTTCTATCCCTACCTTCGCACATGTGATCTCGCTCTAGGGCTTGTAAGACAAACCCTCTATTTCAGCTTCAATACCTTCATGAAGATATATGATCAACCTTCGCGCAGCCCTAACTTGGGGCTCAGGTACTTTCATGCTGCTATGGGATGTGCCGTGCATATTCCTTAATTACCCTAAGTGATTTGCTTATTTTTCCGAATACTTAAGTTTATCACCTCGTAATCAAATATTTGTAATTACATATAATTATTTAATGTAACTATATTCATTCGTGCAACATAGAAGCATGACAATGGAAATTCATACACAAAATATCAAAACCCGTCAATAGAGCAAATACACAAAAATTGTAGAATAACTCATTTTATTAATATCTTCCAAGTGTTACAAACTTTGTTCACCCTGCGCACACAGCTACAGGGGTCTGCGCACTGAGCTGCGGACTTCTACCCTAGGCCTCTGCACACTCAGCTATAGAGCCTCTACCTATGCTACAACCCAAGACTTAGACTTCTTTCTCTAAATCTATGACTCTCTTACTTCTCCCATGCCTTTAACTACTTAGAGCTTAGCTCTTTTTATACAATCCCATGGTCCGCGGACCATGGGTAGATCTCTTACAGCCGACTTTACTTTACAACATTAAGGGCGGATGGTAACCCCTTATTGTTATTAGTACAAGCCCCTTATTAGATTTTTGTGTCCATGTAGTCCCCATATTTTTATTATTGTGCCCCATAGAGGCCCACTATTGTTATTATTGTGCCTTTACATTATTATTGTTATGTCGGCTCTAATTATATTATGGCCCCTTAGACTTCTATATATAGAAAGGAGGTCTTCTCATTTGTAACATCCAATAATTGTTCATTTGTGTAATGTAAAGGAGGTTTCTCCATTGAAGAGGCTTATTTCTAAGGCGTTGATCTATCTTTTCTATCTTTTGTAAGCTAGTTTCATACCATTTGGTATCAAAACTTTGGATTTTAGGGTTTCGCTACTCCAAACAAGTCATCGTGGAATTTTCTCTATAACATTTTTTCTGCAACGTTTCAGAAGCTAAAAAAAAGACCCATTTGAGAAGACGGTTGAACCCTAGGTCTGAATTTTAGAGCTTGTCTCGCTATATTTTCAGATATATGATCTAAGGAAGTTATGGTTTTTGCAAGCTCCAAAAGTTCATCTAAAACAGGTCATTGTGGAATTTTCACTATAACTATTTTGATACGAAGTTTCAAAATCTAAACCAAAAACCCATTTGAGAAGAAGGTGGTCTAAACCTCAAGTCCAAATTTCAAATCTTATCTCGCTATATTTTTGGATGTATGATCTGAGGAAGTTAGGCTTTTTGAAAACTCCTGAATTACATTCCAAATAGGTGGCCTGGGGAAAATCGTCATAACTGTCTCTCTGAGTATCAGATTGAAATTTCATAAGAATTTATAGAAAGAGGACGAATTTTAGTTTCATGTGTATATTTTTCAGATCCGAAGGTCAAAATGGTGACATGTGGCACTTCATACAAGTTCGCTCTTTTGAAAGGTATATAATCAAGTAACCTTGGAAGATTGTGCATAACTCTTCCTTGGAGAATCCAAATTCGATCAGACTGGTGGAATTAGAAAGAGGACGCAGAGGGATACTGTAGGTTACGATTTCAGAACTAGAGGATTCAAAATTACGGAGTTATAGTTGTTTCAATATCGAGCTCCTAAAATCAAGAAAAGGGGATATGAGGAAGTTTGATGGCAAGGATCCGGTAAATTGGATACTACAGAGGGAGCAATATTTTGATCTACATGAGGTGCAAATATTACAAAAGTTACATATTGCATCTTCATATTTAGAACCGGATCAATTTTTATGGTATAAAGGGCTTTGTTCTCGTAAACCACTTGTTATGTGGTCAATTTCATGGAGGAAATGATAACACATTATGAGGATACAAAGAGAAACACCTTCTTTAGACCAATTGATAAATCTCAAACAAAAGTGTTCGTGGAAGAGCACATTGAGGATTTTCAAAAATTGAATATAAGGGTAAATGATATTCCAGAGAAGCAAAGGATTGATTTCTTCATAGGTACATAAAAGGATAATATCCAACATGAGGTTCATCTTTGGGAACCTGACTCATTGGAGAAGGCATTCAGGTGGGCAAGAAAAATTGAAAGTGAAATTATGGATACAAGGAATCCCACCACTCACGGCTATAATTATGGAAGTGTGTTTTCTCCTAGCCTTCCACAACCTACAGTATTTACACAACAACAATTGGAAGAAAAAAGTGAAAAAGGGCTTTGTTGCAATTGTGATATCAAATACACTAAAGGTCATAAGTGTGGTAAGAAGAAATTATTTTACATATATTATGAAGAGGAGGAAGAAAGGGATCAAGAAACATCAAAAGAAGAGGATATAAACTAGGAACCAACCCCAGAGAAAGAAGAAATAAATCCAACCATATCTTGTAAAGCATTGGCAAGAATTATCATTCCTCAAACTCGCAAGATAGAAGGACATATCAAGAAGAAAAAGGTTCAAGAAGTGAAAGATCACATCAAGAAAGAAGAAATGAATCCAACCATATCTTGTAATGAATTGGCTTGAATTACCACTCAAACTATCAATACAGAAGGACATATCAAGAAGAAAAATATTCAAGAAGTGAAAGATCACATCGAGCATAAAGAAATGAATCCAAACATATTTGTAATGCATTGGAAGAAATTACGACTTCTCAAACTCTCAAGATAGAAGGACATATCAAGAAGAAAAAGATTCAAGCAGTGAAAGATCACATCAAGCATCAACAACAAGTTCTCCAACTTTTAAAGGATAATGCCACTTTGGTGTAGAATCGAATGAAACAATGAGCAGATCAACATCGCAGTGAAAGAAGTTTTGATGTAGGCGATTGGATATTTTTACGACTACATCTCAAGATAGCTATTTATGAGAAGGAAATGTTGGCAATACTACATGCACTTAAGAAATGGTGACCTTACCTAATGGGAAGGCACTTCAAGGTAAAAATGTATCATGATAGCCTTAAATACTTTTTAGAACGAATATTATCTTTAGAAGAACAGAAAAAATGGGTCACAAATATGTTGGGTTATGACTTTGAAATCATATACAAAAAAGGAAAGCAAAATGTTGTTGGATATGCACTCTCAGGAAAGGATGAGGATGTGGAAGCATTTTTTGTGCTATTTCTATTATCCAACTAGATTAGATAAACAAAGGAAGGGATGAATGGAAGAAGGATGAAGAAGTGTGGCCACTCATTCAAAAGTTGCAGAAGATCACAGTTCAAACAATATTTGGAGAAATTGACAAGGAAGGAAAAATCATATTGGACCCTGGAGCAGTCACAGAAACAAGAACCTGATAGCTACAAAATCACTCAATTTTAGAGTATATCATCAAGTGGAAGAACTTACCCGCTGAAGATTCCACGGGAGGATGAGAATTTTATGCAGAAGCATCAAGAACTACTCAAGCATTGAGGACAACACTTCTTAAAGGAGAGGGGCATGTTAGGTCCCTATACTACTAGGGTAACCCCTTATTATTATTAGTACAACCCCCTTATTATATTGTTGTGTCCATCAAGTCCACATATTGTTACTATTGTGCCCCATTAAAGTCCACTATTGTTATTATTGTGCCCTTACATTATTATTGTTAAGTTAGCTTTGATTATATTATGACCCCTTAGACTCCTATATATAGAAAGGAGGTTTTGTCATATGTATCATCCAAGAATTGTTCATTTGTGTAATGTAAAGGAGGTTTCCCCCTCAAAGAGGCTTATTTCTAAGGTGTTGATATATCTTTTCTATATTTTTGTGAGCTGGTTTGATAAGAGTGCCATGAAGATTCCTTAATTACCCTAAGCGATTTTCTTATTTTTTGGAATACTTAAGTTTATCGTCGCGTATTCAGATATTCGTAATTACATTTAATTATTTAATGTAACTCAACATAGAAGCATAACAAAGGAAATTCATACACAAAATATCCAAACCCATCAACAAAACAAACAAAGAGAAATTGTAGAATAACTCATTTTATTAATATCTTCCAAGTGTTACAAACTCTGTTCACCCTGCACACACAGCTGTAGGGGTCTGTGCACTCAGTTGCGAACTTCTATCATAGGCCTCTGCGCATTCAGCTGCAGAGCCTCTACATATGCTACAACCCAAGACTCAGACTTCTTTCTCTAATGTTATGACTCTCTTACTTCTTCCATGCCTCTAACTACTTAGAGCTTAGCTCTTTTTATACAATCCCATGGTCCGTGGACAATGGGTAGATCTCTTATAGCCAACTTTACTTTACAACACTAAGGGAATACTACCCTTTGTGATACATAATACCTTCATGCTCTATGACCACAAAATGTGGAGTATTTACAATAATATTACAAAAACATGGGCTTTTAGCCCCAAAACTACCCTTGGGGGATCCCGCTCCCATCACCACTTTGAACACACCCCCTTACCACGCATCATCCTACTAGGGTAGAAAGAGGGAAATTACTATAATGACCCAATCTCTAAGGTACAATTATAGAAATGGGAACAAAAATTTTGACCTTCTTCCAACTCTTTAAACTTAAAATGGTCAACACTATTGCGATCACTTGATTGATACTTTTCCAATGGTATAAATTTCATCTCAATTCAACCCCCAAATCAAACGGTATAGCAATTTAAATAATTCGACTAGTAACCACATACAATGTCATCATGACTAGCCATGTGGCTCCCATTTGGTCCCAACATGGTGCTAGCGTGGCCCTCCAAGTCATAATATTATCCACTTTCGATTTCTTCTTGTCCTTCCATACTCACAGAACCCCCCTTTTCCATGGTCCACTTCGTATAATATTATATATTATATATATATTTATATATATATTACATATATATATATATATATAATATAATATATATATATATAATTTATTATATATATATATATATATATATATATATATATATGACCCCTTGGTCAAATCCTTATTCAAATTTATATTAAATGTAGCAGGGCCCTCAAGGTCATGTCATCCTAGGGATAAAAAATTTGTAGTTTCTTTTCAAGACCCTTTTACAAAAACGTTGGGTGTCTACATTTGAAATATTTGAGGTGGGGGGGATTTCTCTATCCACGCATGCCCATAATGCAGTGTTGCATGGGATTTTCCCATTGTTAACATATTACTCTCAAACATATTGGAGGGGCCCACTCCTGCCACATAATCTCAAGGATTCTCATTCCTCACACCATTTCTGGATACGCTAGGGTTACATGGAGTATCCACGTGGTAAAGGTGTGAACACACTTAGGTGTTTCCCCATTGTTTATAAGGCCCACGAGTTTCACGTACTCTGAGGAAAGAAATATTGGTGGGACTACACTCAACACCATAGGAAATCACCCGTTTAGTGGGCGTCATGGCGATGTCACACATTTTCTATGTTGGCATGACATCATGATCTCTAATCACCGAGGTGACATGGTGTTGTCCCACTAGGCCTCCAACCCTTTTTCATTGTGTTTTTCACATTTCACGAGGTTTTTGGTTTTTTGTGTCATTGGAAGAGTTCACAAATCAAATAGGCACATAAGCCACATTGTCCTAGGAATTAAATCTCATAATTTCCAAGTATAGCCTCCCTTCAAAACCTCTAAGTTAATACTTTCAAATTTCATCCAATGATATAGACTCCTCACAACATCCAAATGCCCAAATTTCCTCCAAGATGTAGGTTTTTGATTCTCACATGTTGTCAAATTCAAATCTTGTATGTGTGTATAATAAGATACCTTTCTCATACCTACACACCATATGATATGTGATTATGTTGATGGCCTGAATAGTTATTGCTCCTAAGCTTTCTATGGAGACTTGGCCCAATCATCATTCTTATATGCCAGGGTCTACAGAGGCTCATAGGGGCATATATGTATATGTTCCCTGCACTATCCTTCCTAAGATTTTACTCTGCCTTGACCCATATTAGCATGTGCCATGTAAAATATAAGTATATTACATATTTATATATGAGAGCATGGTTATCCCGTCTAAGCTTGCAGATTATAAAATAGTGCTTAAAGGCTAAATTATTTCAATTGTTGGGTGTGTGTTATATTCATTCCACAACTAGTTGCATGCGTGGGGGGGCTCGATAGGTCCCCCTATTCATTGTGTTAGGCGTAGCAAGGGGACGATAGCCCCCCTACACAGGGTCCAGGGTAGCACCCCAGGAGAAAATATTTTTCCTATATATATACGGATCCATGGAATGTGGGCGGAACCAAAGATGGTGGGTGGACCTACCCATGGTTTTTTGTATGGGTTTTTCACATGGTTTTGGGCATGATGGTTTTATTCCCATGGTATTTTGTAGATCTAGACATGGGAACTATGGTCATGTTCTAATCCAGGGTTAATGGATTTGGGTTTATGAATGTGTTGGCATGTATATATATGTATTGTAACATTGAGAGGAATATAATGAAAATTCAATCTGTTAGTCTCGATTTTGGGATCCAACGGAAAATCCCTATGTATTTTTTTTATGTTCTCGCCATTGTATATTTTATGTTTTAAGAATTCATTTGCAGATAATTGTTTTACAAGGTTAAAACCTACATCAATAGAGGCATTCAATTTCCTATTATCAAATATTGTCTTTCTGTTTCATTCCACACACAAGTATTTAGGAAAATCTACAGGCTTAGGGTAAACAAAATAATAACAAATCATTCCTTAAGAAAACAATAAGGGAATAAACCTCTCATTTCTACACAAGAAAGAGAGCATTCCCCACTATTAATGTAGGCACATTAATAGCACTACAAACATAAGCATAATATCCACATGTGATACTAAAAAGGAATTCAAGCCTTTAGCCATAGATGCATGAAAAAAATCATCTAAATAACCATAAGCATTCAATAATTTCATTTAATAAATTCATGCACCAATATCATGTTGTAATGCAACATTTTTCATAGTCATACATCAAAATTTCACAAGGAAACCTTTAACTTCATAGCTCATAGATAAAACCATGCCATTACAATAAATCCAAAGGCCAAACTGAAGGTGCTACTTCAATTTTCAATCTAACCGTAGACTTATTGTAGCTAGACTCAATTACAACAGTTACCCCTGAGTCAAATCTGCGACCTAAGGGGAATTTCTTCAATAGTTTTTATTAGGAGGTCATACTCAACTCAAGGAGGACATGGATTACTTATAAAATTATATGTTTTATCAACTCTTTAGCGAACACCCTAAGTTTTTTATCAACCAATTCCTTGCATGTACTTATTCCAATTTTCCTCATTTTTTCTTGAGCTTCTCCATGTGACAATTTAGCTTCTCAAGGAAATTCATTCCCTCCACTTTGTAGGTATTTCCAACACTTCTCAAGTTCCATCCCAAGATATAAATAAAATCCCATAATTGTTGTGATAATTCCTTTTTATAATTTGTCATGGAGGGCTATTCATGCTCCTCTTGGACTCTTCATCTCCTCTTGGAAGCTTATTCTATTTTTCTTAATAATGTTCATCATAAATTAATTAATGATGCCATATAGATCATATAAGTTTATTTTCCTCTTCCTTCTTAGATCATGGATTTTCGGTCTGAATGTTTAGGCCTACTCATAAAAATATACTCATCCATAATCCAAAGTAACATTAGAATACAAAAATCAATGGGAAAGCATACCAAGGGTGTCATAGATGTGACCTAGAAACTTTGCATTGATTATAGGACCCTGAGAAAAGCCATAATTAGGAACCAATACTTGATTCCCCAATTTGAAAACCCTTTTGACCATCTCAAGGCGGACGAGTACTTCAGTAAGATTGATCTAAAGTTTTGTTGCCATCAAGTAGAAATAGAAAATATTGATCTATGGATATACTTTCAAGTCCAACAAGGTATTTTTGAATGGTTGTTCATGCCCTTTGGTTTGATGAATGCTCCAACAACTTTTATATGGTTGATGGATGATATCTTATGGTCTTTCACTAATTAATTTGTGGTGGTATATCTGGATGATATCCTCATACTCAATAAGAGTTCAGAAGAATGCTTCCAACATATTCAGGAGGTCCTTCACACTCTATGACAACACAAGCAATATTCTAACTTAGAAAAATTCTCCTTCGACATGAAACGGGTCCAACATATATGATACATTTTTTATGAGCATGGTGTTAATGTGAACCCAACCAATTTTCTGGTCATTCATGACTGGCCAACTCCAACTACAGTAACTGATCTTATGATTTTCTTAGGTCGTACTAGCTTCTATCATAGATTTGTGTTGGTATTATCCCATATTGCATGGGCCCTCAACAAAGTAAGGAAGGATGGTAGAAAAGTAAAATTTTCATGGGAAATTCACAACAAAAAGCTTTCAATTATTTGAAACCCTACTCCTACTTGGCCCTAGTGCTCTCCTTACTTGGTCTATAATAACCTTTTGATATTGAGACAGATGATTCATACTATGTTGTGGGCACAATTATCATTTAGCATGGTCATCTGGTGGCCTACCATAGTGATACACTATCAGATGTCATCCAAAATTAGCCTACCCATGAAAAAGAAATATATTCCATTTTACAATCCTACCATTGATGGAAGAATTACATTATCTAGAAGGAGATAATCATCCACATTGATCACAAGCCTCTACATTTCATGAGAACATAAGGAAAAATGCAGAATGACCATCATCAAAATTCGTCCACATAGTTGTAATAGTTTTATCCAAATATCAAATATAAGACAGGGATCCCTAATTACATCACTAACTTCTTCAGTCAACCTCCAATTGCAACACTAACCATGGTGCTCCACTCCTACATACATGAGGCCTCTGGATGGCACCAACTTATGAGAGTGATCCTAACTTCGCTACCACCTGCAAAATGCTAAGCATAGGCACAACCATCACTAACCTTCATCTTCAATATGGATTGATATGTCATCTACTCCTTTTCATTCCTTCAAGTGAGTGTGCAATTCTAATTTCATAAGCTCACTACAGTCAAATGGAATGACACTTTGGCATGGAAAGTAAAGTGGTTGTGTTACAAAATTAATTATATTGGTTGAACTTTGACGTGATGTTAGCAATTATATAAGGTCCTTCAGTACTTGTGCCATTGCCAAACCTAACATTAAGAAGCAAGGATTTTACACCCATTTTCCTACTCCTAGAAAGCCTTAGGATTACATGTATGGTATCCCTTTAATCAATTATGGAAATGACTAGTTCTTCATGGTTGTTGATTGATTTTCTAAGATGGCCATTCTGACAACATGCAAGAAGAATATTAGAGTGAAGGCCAATGCTAAGATCTTCTTCAAATGGGTGTGGGTAAATCTCAAGGAACCACATACCATCATATTAAATTGGGATGGTAGGCTCCAAATCACATTCAAGTCGAGCCTTTGGTCACTATTGGACACCAAGCTAACCAAATCAACTACCTTCCAGCCCCAAACTAATGGGCAGGCAAAGTTAGTCAATAGGATGATTATACATATATTGCACATGTACAACTCCAAGAATCACACACATGGGATGAAATTATCCCGTATGTTCATAAGAACTGCAACAAAACCATCCATAGCTTGACCAAACACTACCCTTTTTAGGTGAGCCTAGGATTTCAACCATTAGATCCTATTAATGTAGCACTACCCCTTCAATCCACATAGCCAAAGTATTCCCATGTTCACTCTAAAGATAAAAAAATACATCAAATTCATTAAATGGATTCATCACATCCATCAACAAGTTCATGTTATTCTACAAAAATCCAACACTAAGGATAAACAACACCATGATCAACATTGAGTGCCACATGAATTTCAGTTGGGAGATAAGGTTTGGTTTCATTTACAAAAAAATAAACCTTACAAGACCCTATTAGAAGTTTCTTATATTTTTCTATGGTCCTTAAAACATCACTAAGGATACGGTGATAGTGATTTTGAGCTAAGTGTTCCCCCTTCCTTGTCTTACACCCATTGTTCAATGTGGACATCTTTCGGCCATACTTTCCACCATTATTGGACATATCAAAGATAGTAAAGTAGTTGAAACTGATAGAGCTAAACCCTGAATTATTGGAATAGGAAACCATTTATTATATCATGGACATATAGGTTAAGGGAACTCGCTAACAAAGGATCCAACTTTATTAGGTTGTTAATGCAGGGAAACTCCTGCACGAAGGCACATGGCTCTCCTAGGGGAAAATCCAGCATAAGTTTCTCCATGTGATGAGTACCTCAATGCAATGCATACCATTTATTCCTAATGGGGAGGAGTGATTATGGTGGATCTCAGTGGCCACCGACCTTTTCCACTATCTGAAAGTACAATTCTCTATATTGGAATATTTTCTACAATTTTTACGGTCGCGAACTTCCAGGGCCATTTTGAGGCCCTAAATGATGTGTTTTTGACATGGAAAAATCTAAGTAAATCGTTATAGGAATGACCTAAGCTTGGTATGAATGTGAACTTCTTGGTTATTGCTTTCCAGTGAGCTTCCAAGTATACAAAACAAAGATCATATGCAAAGTTTCAACCCTGAGAAGTTGACATACCAACTAACCTTTTCAAGGCCATAAACCCTTTGGTGTTTCACCTCCTAGAGTTAGTTTCTTGGATGTTTAGGGTTTCCTAATTACTTTCCTATGTTATAAAGGGTCTTTTAACCTCATTTAATGTGTGCTATAAATTATGTGTACCCATCACATCTCTTCTCAGAGATAAGCTACCACCATTTGAGCAAGTTTGTTTCATTTCACATTTTTAAAAACTCAACACATTCCACTATTTAATAGAAGTCAATTTTTACTATACCTCTTATTTTTGTTATAAATATTTATTTAATTCCATTCCCATCATAAATATGGATCACATAGTGTTTAACATTTCCCAATATCCATCTAGTGGTAAGGTTTTCACCTCTTCAACCCTTAATCAGAGATTTAGTTTTGAACCTTCTAAAATATTCTTGAAATTCACATGTGGCTAACCCAATATGCATTAGTAACACGTTTTGATGTGGCATTCCCTCATACCATCATGGTCAACATGGTCTATCAATTTGTAGGAGGGACCTGTTTTGCATATGATCTCTATTCGACGTTATTATTGTTGCATTGTTAGAAAGTTCTCTAAGTAAAGCTTGGTGTGAAGTGGTATTGGAAAAAGTGAGGAAATTTTTGACCCAAAAATATGTCACTTGATGCCTTAAAATGGCTCTATAAAGTTCCAAACCATAATTTTTCAAACTAGGACATACTATTAAAATGACCTTACAAGTTGATTCCTTGAATTTTTTCCACTCTAAAATCCTTGAAATAATTGACAAATAATATAGTGATCCAATCTAGATCAGTGGGAGTTTATCATAATTCCATCTCATTATGACCATTCTAACATTTAATTATGCCATTCAAGTAATGTTACTATGAATCTTACTTTAAAGGGAGTCGAATCTGACTACTATTACATAGTGTGAGTGCAATTCTCGTGAGGTATTGATAGGGAATACTAGAGCTATAGAGGGAGAATTGTAAGGAGGATTTTTTGTGTGAATCTTGGAGGGTACCTAGAGACTCTTGAGGGAATTTGAAACTATTGGAGCCACATGGCTTTGTTACTTCTTGGTTTTCCTATTGTAGAGATCTGCAAGGGCTATGGAATAGATTGAGGTACTATAGAGGTAGAGAAGGGGATGCACTACCTTTTGTTTTCAAAGATGATAGGGTATGGTGTTGAGCGCCAATATTGCAACAAGAATGCTGCAACTTCTGGGCTACCAAATTTACTTTTATCAACCCAGTAGTTCGTAACAAACTTGGAAGCGTTAGTGCTATATGCACAAGTACTAGTTCTCGTTGCAGGTTGTCACTTGGTCAGTCGGCGCGAGATCACTAGGAGCTCAAGCCAACTTCTATAGATTTTAGAAGAAGCTTTATGTGTGATAAAAGCAAAGAAATATTACTCTATAGATGCTATTCTAACTGCAGAAAGGAGAAAGACTGGAATGTAAAGCAAAACCTAGTAAACCCTGATTAAGAAGCTAATTCTACTTTTGCCAAAAACACTATGAAAACCATGAAAGAAATTCCATTACCTACTCAAAGAAGTAAACAACATCTAACCATGCTATTTCTGGAAGTAAATAAGGAAAAAACATATTTTTGGATTTTTATGTGTTTTTATGTGAATTTAACATGCATCTAATTTATTATGTGTGAGTGTGGCAACAAACATGTGGCATTAAAGGGTTGTTCTAGAGCTTGGGAAGATGTAGGATGGTGTGGATGGGTCCTAGGAGGTCTTAGGTGGCCTTGTGGAGGCTTTTTCCACACTCATCCTTCAAAAGAAAGCCTACAGGAAAAACTACAGGAGGACACATGAAAACTACAAGAGGAAAACAGGGAAACTACAAAAGCCCTGCAGGAGGAGGCCGAGAGCAATTTTCATTGTTTTGAGGGTGTGAGAGTGGGTGGAAAGGGTGGATGAAGGTTGGAATGAGGTGTTAAGGTGCCTAAGGTATACCATGAATCACCAGGAGAGAGAAAGATGATTGGGTTTGCTCAAGGAGAGAGGAAGAAGTTTTATGAAAAATGAAGGAAACTAGGGCAGAATTGAGGTGAGGTTTAGGAGAGCTATAGGGCATGGATCAGATTGAGGGTGTGATTGCTAGTAAGCTGGCCTACTTCTGGAAGAGATATGTAGCATAGAAACTGACAGTTAACTAAGAAAATCAAGCAACCAATGAAATGAGTGCATCCTAGGAAAAGCAGAGTTTTGCATTAAAATGGCCAAAACTATGATATATAGAAGGAAATGTTGGGAAATATTGTAGGAAAGGAAAGCATGAAAAAGGACTATTGCAAATCAGGAAGTGAACATGATAATGAAGATCTAAGGAAAATAAAAAATGGACTATCAACCTACTAGAGAGCTGCAAACACTAGAAGTCCTAGGAATGAGGAAAATTTGTGTTTTTGGGGCAGCAAGAGAGTCTTTGCCTCAAATAATGGTCCCAGAGGGAGGAAGAGAGGCCAAGACACTGTTACTAGCCTTTTGAATCTTCTATGATCACTGCTTAACCTGCTACAAAAATCACAAATGGAAGCAAGCTACTAAATCATCAAAAGCAACATATTCTTAACCATAAGAGAAATACATCTAATAGCGAACTGATCTACAAACTGAAATAAAGCATGCAAATACAAGTAAAGAGAAGCTTGGCTACTTGGATTGGGCCCTAACCCAAGAGCTTCAGCCCTCTAAGGTAACTCAATGCTAGCTCAAAAAGGATTCCATCTTCATTATCAAAAGATAGAAAGATTACATAAAACTGTCATAAAATAGTAAGCTTGAAATTTGAGCAGAGTTTACATAAGCAAAAAAATCGACCCTAGTGAGGCCCTAGGCCTCTTTACTTATACATCTGAAGCTACCAACAACTTCCTTAAAATCAAGGAGGCTTAGCTCCCAAAACTCGAGATAACTATCAATCATCTTCCACTTGCTCGCTTGCCTTCTAGTGCATGATTTGGCTGCTTGTCCTCCAAGCTGAATGAACGGGAATTCGAAGTGAGGAGAAATAAAGGAAAGGGATTCCCTTCTATAAGTCTTCTCCTTTGTCTACTTCGAGTTATTGCTATAGTTTGACCACTAGATCCTTGACTTTGGTCTCGAAATCCATCAATAATCTACATTAAATACATGTTAGACCACATGGCATAATAACTAACTCAACTCACCCTATAAGCATAAATATAATAAGAAAATCATACAATAAGCTAAGAGAATGATTGACTTGACTAGGTTAGGAGGTAAAATGAGCCCATATAATTACCCATTTATGAGGCTCATCATCACCCCCCTACTGAAGGTGTTGCTTATCCTCTGAGCAACCTAGTCAATCTCTTGGTCTTTCATGGCCCTAGTGGCCTCCCTAGCATTCTAGGCTTCTGATGTGGTCTGCTCATGTTCTCCATAAAATCTTTCCTTTCTGTCTACATCCTTCCACTGCTTCTTCTCTTCTTCTTCTATTCTTCCATCCAGCATGCCTAATATAAGTGGACTCAGTTTGAGGCCAATCCAATTGACCTTCAGCCTTTGCATGGAATGCTTGTACATTGGCACTCTTTTCAATGCCTCCTTCAGCCTCATGGGGGAATGGTATTCTCTAATCTGCAAGCTGTGGTGTAGGGTGTTCCATCTTCTCATGTATGCATGCACACAGTCATCCCCAAGTAGCCTAAGCATATCTTCAAAGTGTGCAATGGCTTGTCCCTGATTGGCTAGATATTTAGGGGAAATCTGAGGGTCATTGGCAAGCAAGTTGTGTGTGCTGATGAGTTCCATAGGATCTGATGGCTCAAATCTTATCATCAATGGTTCATTCTGCTCTTTTATTAACAATCTTTTCATTTTTTTCTACCCTCAATTCTTCATGGTTCATCCATGACGCCATGGCCATTAATTGCAAATCCGCTAGCTTGGCATTGGGGTCACACACATTCAGGTTTGTGAGGGCCATGTTGTGTATATAGAACTCTACCATCTTTGCTTTGTCCTCGGAGGTGATTTGGTCACACAAATCCATGAACTACCTGTAGTCTTGGAAAGGCATTATCCCTCTTTGTGCCAAAGTTTTTATTTGGAATTGAAACCATTGATCCTTCAGATAGAGGCCATAAGATTTGGTTGTTTTTCTGCATTGTGATGCTTATATGGATAAGCTATCCATATATGCCAAATGCATCTCTTTCTCCTTCAGCTGCCTCTTTAGTAATTCATTCTCATTCTCAAGTTGGCTTATTGTAATGGCTTCTCTATCTCTGAGAGCACTCAATTCCCTACCCATTTCCCTGAGTTTGTCTTTCATGTGGCCAATATCCTCAACTCCTTTGGACTTGGCTATCTACATCCACCTATGCATTCTCACTCTCTCTTTTTCCAATTAGAAAAACAATGGAATTGCAAATTTCTATGGGATTATCTTGCCTCCCTCAAGTAGTCTGTAATAGGAGTCAAGGTTAGGCTGGGGGTTAGGTTCTTGTAGCTCTTATGCTTCCTCTTTCACCTCTGGCTATCCTCCTATCTTTTCCTCAAGTTTTTGTGTCCCTTGTAGTTTGGACAGTGTCTCCTGTAGGACTATTTTAGCCTCATATAGTCTAGTTTGGGGTCCTGTAGAATTGCCTTTCCCTTCCATGTAGAAGATCTTGTAGTCCTCCTTTCATAGGTTATGGGTGTCTTGGAAGGAGATTCTTTCACCTTGGTAGATGGTGAATCTTCAATGTTAATGGGAGTCTTTGATGAGGGCTTAGGTTTGCCTATTTTAATTCTCGTACTTTTCCTTGCCTGGAAATACATGGAGGTTTTTATTTTCCTCTTCTGCTTCTTGTCTGGTGTATTGAGGGCAGTGAGGGCAGCTGTTGCTTCTCTTTCCAAAGTTTCAGGGGACTTTTCTCTTTGCTTTGCCCTCTCTGCCTCCTTTTCTCCCTCTATTGTTTCTTTTTCCTCTTCCTTCTCTATTTATTTTTCTACCTCTTGTTTTGTCTCTTCAACTCTCCCCTCCTCTATTTATTTTCTTTCCTCCTTCCTCTCTTGCTCTGCTATGTCACCACTGGCTTCATCTTCTCCTCCTTTTTGTTCTCCCTCCTAATTGACAGTGGGACTGACATCATAGGTTAATGCCTTGATTTCATCCTCGGCTGTCATATTTCTGAAAACTTCCCATGCTATAGGGCTTGTAAGAGTATGGAGGGCTTCCACTAGGATCTTGATTAGGCCATGGTGAGCTAGCTACTATGAATTTCCTTCTTGTACCTTGGTGCTAGAGTCAATGAGGGACTGAAGGAGAAAGCAAGGGATACTGAGCTTTTGATGTGCTGGGCTATCCATGCCATATCTCAATTCATGGAGGATTCTAAAATGATATCCATAAACAATTTTGTGCCTCCCCTCACAAGAAATGTATTTGATCACTTGGTAGCTAACCTCATCCCAGGGATATGGTACACTAGCCCTCCTAATTCCATTTTTGTCTTCAACAAGGGTTTCATTATCTTGGAAAAATTTCCTCTTGGCAGCCTGGCCAATTATTTTCTCATCTTTACTCCAAGGCAGCCCAAGAGGAAGGGTAGTGACCCTACTGATGAATTCAGGGGTCATTTCAATGGAGAGGCCTCTAATGGTTACAGTGGCATGAGTTCTTGTGTGAGGGACCAAAGAGAGAGCAAATTAATGGGCAATTTGATCATCAAACCCTCTAAACTTCTCAAAGAAATTCATCCACTTTGCCCTTGTAAATTTTCCACCACTTGAGGATGTGCATGGAGTCTAGTGGAGTTAGTGGGCTCTTTTCTCATAAACTCCCCTATCATACTACCTATAATTCTTTTGAAAAACTAGATATGGAGGTGGAGACAAATAATTTTGAGTGAAATAGAAAAACAGAGGGGACTATGTTTTTTTTTTTTAAACATAATTTTTTTTTATGTATTTCTACCCTCTTAAAAACTCATTTTATCTTCAATTTGAGACCAACTCTTTCACATTTTGATATTAAATAGAGGGCATTCATGAACCCTACCTCTTCATAATGAAATTTGTGCCAAAAATCACATTTCCTTCCTTCAAAATGACTCAATGCCCCTCTTGTAGAAGCTCGTTGTTCCTCCTATAGATTTCCTATAGGTGCTCCTGTAGAAAACCTGTAGGGCTCCTGTAGAAGATGCTAAGAGAAAAAATATGGAGGAAACCAATGGAGGATGGTGGATATGAGGTTGTGGGGGCATAAGAAGATGGTTGTGTGGTTGAGTTATGAGGAGAAATGGAATAAAAGTTGGTGAGAATGCGAGAGGAGGAGTGCTCATTACCTTTTGTGGTTGTCTTTGGTTATGAGTGCTTAGCTGGCAAGGTGTACGTTGCCCAGATTAGGACCGTTGCTCCCCACCTACTTTGTCATCAGGACCCCGCTTGTAATCATCCCCTCATTACTACACCAGAGTTAACTCTTCCTCCCACTACCTGTCCTTCGCATCTTTTGCTTGAGTTGACTATGCGCACATGTGGGTGATATCTCGGTTAAGTGGAGTCAACTAAATGAAGGTGGCCAAGTTAACTGGTCACATTTCAACCATCTTCTTGCCTTCATATGGTTCCTAATTACACAAATGTAGATAGAGGAGTGAATTAGCTACTTACCTGTAATCCAAGTGTCTTTGCTACCTTCGACAATGAGGTGTTGTGGCTTTCTCTGCTGCATGCCTTCATTTTCCCTCATGCATGTTGTCTTTGCTTGCTAATTTGTTGTTGTGTGTTTTTGCAGGTTCTTCTTTTTCTGGAGCTGAGCTACATGTGCTTTTTCAACCTTCAGATGCACTGGCCCTTGGTGCTGGTGCTAGACTTCTATGGGATCAGCTGCTACAAGAATTCCTACAGGAGCTCCTATAGCTACTTCTCCCCTTGAAACTTCAGCGATTTCCCTATGCTTGGAACTCAAGAATGATGCCAGAGGTGGAGATGAATGATGGAAGGATAGTAGGTAAGCTTCAAGTAAAGTTAATGGTGCCTTTTCCTCCTTCTATTTTTGTTTTTTTCAAAACTGAAAAACTCTTTTCCTGTGTTTTTTTCTTGGAAAGGAAAGAAAAATAATAATAATAATAATGATGCTCGAAGTGTGATGCAGGCTTTGAAATGACGGCAAGGAGGTTTTAAGATGGTAAGAGGTATTATAGGATCCTCATGAAGCTTTTATTGTTCCTCAAATTTCCTCCTGTAGACACTTTTGGCTCTCTGTAATTCCTACAAAAGCCTCCTGTAGAAAATACAGTTTTGGAAGAATAGGTACAGTGGGGTGAAAGAGATGCCAAAAATGATGGAGGAAGGTGTGGACAAGATGAGATGGATGTTGGTATGAATTTCAGGGTCCCCTTGGCACCTTCCTCTGCTCCCTGTAGTCCTCCTACAAACCTGCAATGCAATAAGAATTCATTTTTTTCTTTCTCTTATTTTTTTATTGAAAACAACTAAGGCACCCAAAGAGGTTTTTGCTTAATTGCCTACCCTGGGCACCTCCAAGGGAGGTTTTCACCCAGGGATCTTATTCTTTTCCCCTTTTATTTTTACATCACAGGGCGACCTCAGAAGAGGTTTTCAGCCCAATGATAGGACTCAAGCGCCTCATGGAGGTTTTCACTTGAGTCATTATTTTTTTTCTTTTTTCTTTAGTGAGTGGGTGAAGTGGAAACTAAGACATGCTCCACTACCATCACTATTTTATTCAAATCTTCAATAAACTCTCGCTTGGAGAGGTTTTTCTTATAGACTTTCAACCGATGTCCATTAACAAACATGGGGATGACTTCATCATCAATGGTTTTGATCAGAACTGAACCATTGTTATTGCATTTCTCCACAATGTAGGGTCCGAGTCATCTTGTCCTCGGCTTGCCTTTGAAATCCTTGTATCTTGAATCATAGAGTAGTTCCCGATCTCCCTCTTGGAATTTCTTCTCCATGATATTTCTGTCATGTCATTATTTCTCTAAAGCTGAACTACCTATGTGTGGAGAAGGGCTTGCAATCTGTATTCATCCAATCCATTGAGCTGAAGTAATCTCTCCTTTTGTGCATGGCTGAGGTCTAGGTCCAACTGAGCTACCATCCTTAGGGTATTGAATTGAAACTCTATTGACAACAAAGCCTTCTTCCCATAGACCAATTCATAGGGTGTGAACCCGATGGTGGTCTTCCATGTTGTGTTGTAGGGCCAAGTGGCCTCAACTAATCTATCCGCCTAGTCTTTTCTATTGCTGCTCACTACCTCGGTTAGGATCCCTTCCAATGCTCTGTTAGTGACCTCCACTTGCCCATTGGCTTGTGGATGGTAAGGGGTGGAAGTCTTGTGCTTGATCTTATGATGTGTGAGTAGGTCTTCAATCAGGTTGGAAGTGAACTAACTGCCTTGGTCTATGACCAAATCTCTCGGATACCTAAACTTGTAGAATATGTTTTCCCTCAAAAACTCAGCTACTTTTTCCTCTATCGCTGCTTTTATTTCCTTTGTCTTCGCCCACTTTGTGAGGTAGTCGGTGCACACAATGATGTACTGCTTCTGCTTTGAAGGGGGGTCGATAGGCCACACAAAGTCCATGCCGCACTTCTCAAATGGCTCAACTCTTGAGCTTGCATGGGCATTTCATCCTTTAGAGTGGGTTTCCCCATCCTTTGACACCAATCACACTGGCTCATGTGTGTCCTCACATCCTAATGAAGAGTGGGCCAGTAGTAGAGTGCTTGCAATATCTTGAAGGCGGATCTTTTTGCTGCAAAATGACCTCCACAAGGCCCATCATGACAGGTCAGGAGGATGTCAAAGACTTCCTCCTCCCTAACACATCTTCTCAAGATCTAATCTGGGCCAAGTTTGAAGAGATTGCCTCTAATCCAGGTGAAAGGCATGCTTTTCCTTACTATCTTGCTCTTCTCTTTTGAGGATAGGTGTGGTGGGAACTGCGTTGAAACCAAGTAGTTTGCTATATCAGCAAACCATGGAGAGAGTACTGATATAGCAAATACATGTTCATCTGGAATCTAGTCATCCACCATTCCCTCTTCATTTGCAGGAAAATTTACTCTAGACAAAACGTGAGCAACAACATTCTCTTTACCAGGCTTATCAATAATGGTCAGATCAAACTGTTGCAATAAAAGCAACCATCTAATAATGCGAGCATTTACATCAGGTTTGTTCATTAAATATCTAATTGCAGCATGATCAGTTTGCACAAAGGTTTGATAGCCTATGATATAATTTCTGAATTTGTTTAAGGAATGCACGACAGCTAGGAGTTCCTTCTTGGTCACTGTATACTTTAACTCTGCCTTTGACAAGTTTTTTCTTATAAAGTATATGGCATAAGGTAAATTTTCATCAATTTGTCCTAAGGCTACTCCTATTGTTTTGTTCCAGGAATCTGTGCAAATGTGAAAGGGTAGGGACCAGTTTGGGCCTCTGAGAATTGGGGCAGTCACTAGCTTGCTTTTTAAGGTATCTAGAGCTTCTTGACAATTTTCCAACCATATGAACTCAACATCTTTGCCTAGGAGGCCAAACAAAGGAGAGGCTAACTTGTTGAAGTCTTTAATGAATCTCCTGCAATATCCAGCTAAACGTAGAAATCTTCTGACATCTCTCACCTTCTGAGGAGGTGGGACCCTTTAGATGATGGCAATTTTGTTGGGGTTCACCTGCAGTCCTTGTTGAGATATTGCATGACCTAGCATAGTCCGTTCAGTCATAAAAAATTCACATTTTTATGGATTGAGTGACAGGTTCATCTCAATACACTTTTCTATAACTTTTCATAGGTTAGATAAAGCTCCCTGAAAATCAGAGCCATAAGGAGTAAAATCATCCATGTATATTTCTACTGCATCATGAACTAGTTCAGAAAATATACTCAATACAGCTCTTTTGAAAGTGGCTGGAGTGTTTCACAAACCAAAAGGAGGCACTCGGTATGCAAATATACCCCAAGGACAAGTGAAATTGATCTTATCTTGGTCTTTCGAGCTAATTTGAATCTGATTGTACCCGCTAAACCCATCTGGGAAGGAGAAAAAAAAATTCCTGCCAGACCATCTAACACTTGATCTATGAAAGGTAAAGGAAAATGGTCATTTTTAGTGGCTTTGCTCAATTCCCAATAGTCGACACAGATTCTCCACTTACTATTTTTCTTTGGCACTAGCACCAAAGGAGAAACCCATTCACTGTCAAAGATGGGATAGATGAATCGTGCATCAAGCAATTTCTACAGTTCTTCCTTAATAATATCATTAAGTGTTGGGTTCATCCTCCTTTGAGGCTGCCTGGCTGGCTTGCAATCTTCCTTGATGTATATATGATGAGTACAAACTGAAGGGTGCACTCCCTTCATCTCCTTATAACTCCAAACGAAGGCATTTAGATGTTTTCTCAGTATGCTGCACAACTCCTTCTCTTGAGAAGTAAATAGGGATGGATTGATTTTCAATGTTCTTTCTGGGTCGAACTCTATATTTTTAACATGGAGAGAAGTGGGGTCAACCACACAGAGATCAGTTGAGGGGTTGTTTTTGGTTTCTCTTACTATGTCTTCTAATGGTGATACACTGGGAGGTGGATTCTGAATCAAATTTTCAATCATATCATCCTCATCTTGCATTTCCCCCCCATGGTGATTTTTAATGTACAAAATGGTGTAGAATAAACTTCATCCTCATCCTCCTCCTCCAACCAAAGAGGTAGATCATGTTCTAGCAAGGGTTGGGCAGGAGGATATATGATTAAATGCTTGGACATGTGCCAGTTATTTATGGTCATATTCCTAGCTTGGCAGGTGATGGAGGCAGAAAAGTGGGAAGAGAGTTGTATTGGGGCCTCCACCCCTAATGAGATGCACTCCACTGAGGTTGTGGCTGAGCATAGGATTGAAATGAATAGGTGGTTGGTTGGGCATGATATTGAGATTTGAAGGACCAAGGAGGAGGCGTGGACCAGGAAGGATGAGCAGGGGGGCCCCAAGAAAGTATGGGGGTAACTTGGTTGGGGTTGTAGTATGCCTGAGATGTCCCTTAAATCCCCTACTGGTCTTGTCTAGGTCCATGCGGCCTCCTTTGGTTTATGTAATAGATCTGTTCAGTGACTCGTTCAGCACGTTGGTATATAGCTTTAAGTCCGGGCAAGGAAGGGAACTTATCTATAGAATGATCTTCTTCACAGACTAAACAAACCTCTATAGAGTTCAATGGGAATTCATTCTTAGGATGCCTCCTGGTGCATCTAGGGCCAAAAATGGCCAAAGCCCTCTCTGCTTCCTCTTGTTTTCTTTTGATATGTAAGGTATCCATTTGCATGGCAATATTTTATAGCATCTCACTCTTGAATTCTTCCAGCATGTTTCCAATTTCACCTTTAATGGATGAATTGGAAGAAGAGGTACTAGCTATGGGTTGACTCACCCTACCTTTCTTTCTGGCTGCTCTAGAATGGTTTCTAAAAATAGTCTTTATGTCCTCATAGGATAGTTGGTAGATGTCTCCCCTGGCCAGTAGATGGAGGTGTCTAAATGGTCTTCCCGAATTCCCCTGAGCAGGACCAACTTCAGGGACTCAGGGTCAAATGTACACCTGGCCCTTTTGTAACTGAGCTGGAACCTCTCTTCATAGTCTTCCAGGGACTCATCACTTCCTGTGGTCATTCAGAAGATTTCTTCTTCAGTATCTTTTGACCTACAATAGTCTCGATACTTGTTGTTAAAGGCATGCCGCATCTGAGCCCAAGTTGTGATGTTATTACCAGGTAATCCCATGAACCAGCGCAATGCTGCGTCCTTGAGAGTAGAAGGGAACAATTTCAACTTTTGCTCGTCTTCTGCATAGTCATAAGTTCGACAGATGACAAAAAACTCGAACAAGAAGGTGTCAGGATCTTCTGTAGTTAGACCATGGAAGTGAGGTAGGGCTGAAGGACTTATATTCTTCATTTTGGTGTCCCCATTGGTCTCCCAAATGGGGAAGTTACCCTCTATTCTCTCTCCATTTCCCCTAGCATTTCTGTTTTCAGCCATTCGCTCTAGAGGAATGTTTTCTTCTTCTTCTTCACCTATAGGTTCTTCAGATATGTCTGGATGTTCACCTAGGGGTTCTTCTTAATTGCAGCCATTGAAGAGAGAGAAGGTTGGTTGTGTGAAGTAGTGGGCATGTTGAGCAAAATTTTTCATAAGTTATCTCTACTCATACGAGGCATGAAAGGAAATATTTTTGGTTGGTTTTTTGTTTCTTTTTCCACACACTGAAAGTGCCTGCAGAAACTAAAATTGTGATTCAAAAAAACGAATTGCAACTAGCTGAAATGAACTTGCTAAATGGAAATTTGCATAATTGAAAAGGAAAGCAAGGAAATGCAGAACTGAAAGAAAAGTAATGACTAGTCTACTTTTGCCGAAATAAACTATTAAAGCATAATGTTGCAATAAGAAATAGAAGAAAGCAGTATTTACAGAATACTCTGATGCTTCCCTAGAAACGGTGCCAAAAAGTGATGAGCACCAGTATTGTAGCAAGAATGTTGCAACTCCTAAGCTACCAACTTTACTTTTATCAACGCGGTAGTTCGTAAAAAACTTGGAAGCGTTGGTGCTATATGCACAAGTACTAGTTCTCACTGCAGGTTATCACTTGGTCAACCAGTGTGAGATCACTAAGATCTCAAGCCAACTTCTATAGATTTTAGAAGAAGCTCTATGTGTGATGAAAGGAAAGAAAGATTACTCTACAGATGCTATTCTAACTGCAGAAAGGAGAAACATTGGAATGTAAAGCAAAACCTAGTAAACCCTAATTAATAAGCTAATTTTACTTTTGCCAAAAACACTATGAAAACCATGAAAGAAATTCCATTACCTACTCAAGGAAGTAAACAACATCTAACCATGCTATTTCTAGAAGGAAATAAGCAAAAAACATATTTTTGGATTTTTATTTGTTTTTATGTGAATTTAACATGCATCTGATTTATTGTGTGTGAGTGTGGCAGCGAACAGGTGTCGTTAGAGGGCGGTTTTGGAGCTTGGGAGGATGTAGGATGGTGTGGATGGGTCCTAGGAGTTCTTAGGTGGCCTTCTGGAGGATTTTCCCACACTCGGCCTTCAAAAGAAAGCCTACAGGAAAAACTACAAGAGCACACAGGAAAACAACAGGAGGAAAATAAGGAAACTACAGGAGGCCTACAGGAGGAGGTTGAGAGCAATTTTCGCTATTTTGAGGGTGTGAGAGTGGGAGGAAAAGGGAGATGAAGGTTATAATGAGGTGTTAGGGTGCTTAAGGTCTTCCATGAATCACCAAGAGAGAGAAAGATGATTGTGTTTGCTAAGGAGAGGGGAAGAAGTTTTACGAAAAAAAGAAGAAAATTGGGGCAGAATTTAGGTGAGGTTTGGGAGACCTATAGGGCATGGATCAGATAGAGGGTGTGATTGTCAGTAAGCTGGCCTACTGCTGGAAGAGATCTGCCTCATAGAAACTGACAGTCAACCAAGAAAATCAAGCAGCCATTGAAATGAGCGCATCCTAGGAAAAATAGAGTTTTGCATTAAAATGGCCTAACCTATGATGTATAGAAGGAAATGTTGTAAGAAAGGAAAGCATGCAAAAGGATTATTACAAATCAGAAAGTGAACATGATAAAGAATATCTAAAGAAAAGCAAAACTGGACTATCAACCTACTAGAGAGCTGCAAACACTAGAAGTCCTAGGAATGAGGAAAATCTATGTTTTTTGGGCAGCAAGAGAGTCTTTTCCTCAAATCATGGTCCTAGAGGGAGGAAGAGATGCCAAGGCACTGTTGCTAGCCTTTTGAATCTTCTCTAATCACTGCTTAACATGCTATAGAAAACACAAATGGAAGCAAACTACTAAATCATCAAAAGCAACCTATTCTTAACCGTAAGAGAAATACATCTAACAGCAAACTAATCTACAAATTGAAGTAAAGAGAAGCTTGGCTTCTTGGATTGAGCCTTAACCCAAGAGATTCATCTCTCTGAGGTAACTCAGTGCTAGCTCAAAAAGGATTCCATCTTCATTATCAAAAAATAGCAAGATTACATAAAACTATCATAAAATAGTAAGCTCGAAATTTGAGTAGAGTTTACATAAGCAAAAAAGTCGAATCCAGTGAGGCCCTAAGCCTTTCTACTTATACATCTGAAGCTACCAATAGATTCCTTAAAATCAAGGAGGCTTGGCTCCCAAAACTCTAGATAACTATCAATCATCTTCCACTTGCTCACTTGCCTTCTAGTGCATGATTCAGCTGCTTGTACTCCATGCTGAATGAAGGGGAATTCGAAGTGAGGAGCAATAAATGAGGGGGATTCCCTCCTATAGGTCCTCTCCTTTGTCTACTTCGATTTATTGTTGTAGTTTGACCACTAGATCCTTGACTTTGACCACATGGCATAATAACTAACTCAACTCACCCTATAAGTATAAATATAATCAGAAAATCATACAATAAGCTAAGAGAATGGTTGATTTGACTAGGTTAGGAGGTAAAATGAGCCCATATAATTACCCATTTATGAGGCTCATCATATGGGAGGCTATAGGTTGGAGTGTTGTTGGAGTTTGGTATGTTGGCCTAGATGTTGTTCTACTAATTGCATGACCATATATAGTTATAGGTGAACCTTTGCTTGGTGGAGTCATATCCCTAGGTTGGGGGTGACTCAAAACTAAGAAATTAGAAGGAATGTGATCTATGAATAGGAGGAAAGTTTGAGGCCTATATCCAACTAGTGATTTCAACATCTGATAAACATATAATTTTTGTATTTTTCTAATAATTATATGTTTTTCATGCATTTAAATGCCATGCATGCTTCTATGCTTGTTTTGGTTATCATTATAGCTACATATCATCTTGTTTACCTCAAATATGCATGTGTAGAAGTCAATTAAGGTAGTAGGGGTACCTAAGTGGATGAAGTGGACTTGATGAAGTGACTAACATGCAAGAAAAAATTTAGTATAAGAGATTTATATGTTGCAATGCAAAATTAGAGTTCAATGGACATAAATTATGGTATAAAAATACTTATGGGAGAATTTAAGTAAAATTTGCATAATTAAGACATCTAGAGGTAGTAATCAACCTTAGTTGATGGTTGGGGATGTTACAAGAAAAGTGTGATAAATATTTAGAATATGATTTTTTGTATGTGAAAGGAAAGTAAGTCCTTTCCTTGTTTGTGAAAATGTTTTTAACTTGCAAGACTAGATTGTGACATAGGAAACCTCCACACATGGGCATATAACCCATCAATCAGGTAAGGATCACACTCAACCTATGCCACACCAACCCTTAAGAAGGTTATGTTTTAGTCGTCCCCGACAAGTTATTGTGGAATATCATGCCTAGGTCATCTTACAAAATACGGCCATTGGAAACCAATCACACTAGCAATATATGATCTTGTGAAAAGAAAAAAAGTTAAAGACATTAAATTATGGACTATTGTCATAGATAAATTTGCAACTATATGACAATTTCTTAAGTTTAATGCAAACTTCTTATGATAATTTCTAAATATCATTTTCATTTTATAATAATGTATTTTTATAGATATACCCACAATAAGTTTACCAAAAATTATCTTATATCCGTAAAAAGTATGCATGAAAATGGGATAATAAGTAGAATTTTAAATTCTCAAAGTATACTTAAAAGAAAAATTAATTTAGAACATTTGATTTCATATTTGCGCTTACACATGTAACGACTTTAATAGATTTTATTATAAATTTAATTAGATACTTATTTAAATACAAGATTAATAATTGCGAAGCAGTATAGTTCCTTCATCTACCCTTAATTAATTGATACTAGAAATATGTGTACGCACAAAGATTTCTAATGAAATATCTTTGTACAAGCATTTGTTCTTTGCATATACTTCCTCTACACAAAGAACCTTAACACTCAATAATGATTTTCGGTTAAACATTTTCATTAAAAGTTGTTATTAATTGATGTTATTAACAAATGCAGTAGTCTATAACGCGACTTTTTGAAAGCCTTTCTGGCTGATTTTTCTAGTCAAAATCCGGCACCAATTCATTGGAATCCCAAGTTTGATAGCTAGTTTCTGCACAATCAATGGCTCCCAGGGGTTTTCCAAGGCGCTGAATCCAAATATGCAGTTAAAAAACCATTTTAACTGCTAAAAATCAAGATTTAACCTCATTTCTTCAGCCGGATTCCGTCACCAGAATCTCCAAAAAGTCGCATTATAGACAACTCCTTAACAAATAGCTTGGCGAGTTCAACCCCACTAACTCGCTCATTAATGCCATCTACCCAACCGAGCAACGGAAAATTATGTTCCGAAAATTATGATTATTCTGATCAGTGAATTATGGCCACTAAGAATAGTTATTCTGTGTACTGGGATAAGTTAGTTCCTTTGTTATCGAACAAAAGTGATAATACAAATGGCCTCCTTTGCATTTACCCAAAGGTCCCGGCATCGCTGTTATCCTAGTACTTATTTCCATTATAAGTATAGATCTTATAAATTTTCATTATTTAGAAAAAACAAATTTTATATTTTTACTCTTTATCCTTTTTAACTAATTATTTATAAACTAAAACAATTAAAAATATTAAAAATATCTAATATTATATAATTCTATTAAAAAACCATAAACCTATATTATTTTTAGAAAAGAGTAACTACCTCAAATCATAAATTTTAATATCCCTCTTAAAAGTGAAAAATAATTTCATTATTAATGAATAACTAAAATCTAAATCTCTTCTTATAGATTTAGTCTTTTCAAGTGGACCGAGTTGAAAGCACACTTTCAAAAGTTGATTTTTTTCTCCTAGTTAAATGTTGCACATTCTTCTCATTCTACACAAGCTCAAGTAAACCTTAATTCATGATTTTCGATTTTGTTACATGTTGCACATTCTACTCATTCTACACAACCTCAAGTAAGCATTAATTCATGATTTTCGATTTTGTTACATGTGGTGCAAGGAGCATACAAAGCATAGTTACCAAGTTTGAAAAAAAATATGTATAAAATTCAATATGGAAAAAATTTCAAATTATATATCTTACAAATATTTATAAATAGGAATTTATTAATCTTTGTTACATTTATTATTTTAGTAACTATAAACTTACTATTTTCTACCATATTTTAATATGAAACTGATTGTTTTTT
Organism: Pinus taeda; assembly: GCA_000404065.3. Taxonomy (NCBI): domain Eukaryota; kingdom Viridiplantae; phylum Streptophyta; class Pinopsida; order Pinales; family Pinaceae; genus Pinus; species Pinus taeda. Next base: position 198,423 of record APFE031235010.1, on the reverse strand, counting down.
AGAGCTGCAAATTTTCTAATATGCAATTTATTGTCTATATACTTTTTAATATGGAAATTTCGGCTCTTTAAATATTAATTTTTTTGCCCCGAATGCGGGTGCTGAGCGGCGCTAGTAAGGTGATGGGATGGGTGTGCAGGGGAGGCCACCTGCCCGCCATGCGCAAAGGTGACATGTACGCTAGAGGAGAGGGACATTCCCAGTGGATTGGGTTAAATTACAGGGGACGGCAGCAAAGGAGCATTTACGCTCCGTCCATTTTCGACTGCGCAACAGGGCTCAACTCCTCGGCAATCATGCAGACCATATTAATGGCGGGCATGCTTCGAGGCAAGGGCAGCGACATTATTAACGGTGGCAACACAGGCATTACCACACAGGTGTTACCATGTTCATTCAGGTATGGTTTGGGTTTCTTCTAACGCCTCTAGTGCTGTTGAGTTCAAGCCCTGGTTTGAATACCTAGCCTGTCTTCGATCCTCTCAGCTTTCTGCATCCTAATTCGGCTCTGCTCAGCCCTGTTAATATGGTTAGGCCTCAGCAATGTATACTAAGCCGTCGTGGCTCCAACCGAGGACGGTCCTCGTGCCCTTCAGCTGAGGCGGAGACCTTTCCCAACTGTCACTATCATTGCCATTGCCCTCATGTGGGAGGTGCTAGCTCTCTGAGGCAGAGCCAATATCTAGAAGCTAGCTCTCCTGGGTCTTCGTCCTCACCTTTTTTTGGTTCAGTAGTCTTCACCTTCAACAGCCCTTTGAATTGCCCTCGGATCAATGCCCACGTCTCTGTGCTATTCATCGATGAAGCCCAAGACGAGGGCGAAACTAGTGCACATCAAGAGTTTAACTCACCAGTAAATGTCATGAAGGCTATGGAGACACCCTCTACAGACACGGGGAAGGCAATGGAAAGACCACACATTCAGACGGAGGACGTCCAGACGAAGCCCGACGTGACTGCGGCGAAGGAGGGCCAAGCTCAGGAAGCAGAAGAATATGGATGGTGCAGAATTGTGGAGGAGGTTCCGGAAGATTAATATGCTGCAAGGTCTCAGGTCATGCTGCTCAAAAGGGATATTACTTACTCCTTTTTGGCTTTGTCTATGTGTCAAAATGTTTTTGGCTTTGTCTTCGTGTCAAAATGTTTCTGTGTTAATGTGTCATTGTGGCACTATGCCAACGCTGTTGTTCAAGGCCGGTTTTCGTAATGTTTGGATGGCTACTCTGTGTCAAATTCTCTGAATTCCCCTGCATGGGATTGTTCTACTGTTGGCTATCGCCCCTGTGTGGGAATGATTAGGTTCGCCCTCTTTTTTTGCTACAAGTGGTTGTTCCAGGCTGCCATTCTTCCAAGCAGCTGGATCTTCTAGACAGCTTGAATGTAATCGTACTCTAGTTTTGTATATAATAGAATAGTTTTACCGAGAAAAGAAAAATATTAATATTATTGTAATTTTTTAATATAGATTGTTTTTTAAATAATAAATTTTATATTCACAATTTTTTTACCGAATTCCATAATTTTTTCCTATACAATTTACAAGTTATTATAACTTTTTTAAATATACCAAAATTTGCTTTTATTTTTTAAGTATTAAATTTATTATTCACACAACCCCGTGCCAAATTCGAATGAGCGAATTTTCAAACGAACCAAATAACTGTATTTTCAAATTTTCCATGCCGATATGGTCGAACTTGGTAACTATGATATGTAGTATAGTATTTTTATGTAATGTCTATAATTTCATATTATTTGGTATCATGGTTTAGGGCACACATGAGACATTCATTTGGAATTCATTTCTTCGGAAACACATTACCATAGGTGGTAGCCTCAATGAGAAGAATTAAGTGGAATGGAATTGTCTTTAGTGTGACTTTTTGGACATTTCAATGCCAGAATCCAGCGGAAAAATTTGAAGTGAAATCTTGATTTGTGTTATTTAAATTGGTTTTTTGACTGTATACATGGATTCAGCTCCCTGAAAAACCCCTAGGGCACTTCGATTGTGCAAGGGTTACCCATCAAACTTGTCATTTCAATAAATTCTTGTCGAGATTTTAAACAAATTAGACCGGACAAAACCACTAGAAAATCTTCCAAAAAGTCACATTAAAGACAACTAGCATTGGAATTTCCATTTGTCTCATGAGAAACGACAATGTTGTAATGTATGTCATCATTTTTTATGCTTTTGTCGGGTTTTTGGTGAGCGGGCATGCCAATATATTTCTGGGAATCCATTAATTTTGTCAAAATAATTATTTCCAATAGAATGGATATCGAGTTGTTTTTAAGTAAGAAAAAAATGTTGGTTATTACTGGAAAGTATAAAAACTAGTACATTATATCATGTTGTAAGCATTATAAAAAATTCCACCATATGAGGGCAAGAGCATCATAAGAGATACACTATGTAAACAGTAAACCAAAACATGTAGGGGTGGAGATTATCCTCAAGGCCGCAACCAAAATGAGTACCCAATTACCATTTTCCTGTATATGAAAGCAAAAAATAATAACCATAAAGGTTGTATCATAAGTTTGAGAAAAGTAAAAAACAAAAATCAGGTATGGTGTCGACACAAACAGTACTATGTGGGTACAAAAATAGAAAACATCATCCAAGGAGTGGCATGGTGCCAACATCCATAGTGTAGTTGTCCATCCCTAGTGCGATATGCATGCTTCCAGTAGAATCTGTGATGCTCAAATTTGACATTTCATCTACAATTATGTTAAATTCTCGATGAATATGCTAGAAAGTTATATTTTGAAATGTTACTTTAAGATATTGAATGTTCCTAAGCCAACCCTATAAGTGTGCATGGGAGATAGTGGAAATTCCCAGCACATGGTTGATAATGTCTTGTGAGTCCCCATAGATCTGCAAACTTGGTATATTGAGGAATATGACGAACCATAATTATCCCCAGGGTGCAATGGCTTCAACTCTTATATTAGTCCCATTTCCACCAAACTAATGGATTCTATATTGTTGGTCTTGACCAATGCAAATCCACACACCACATACACATGATCCACCATGTTCTACACCATTGAAATATCCAGTTGAGAAGGATATATTTGGGAAAGTTTTTCTATGTGTGACTCCATTATACATTGTGTTATTTTGCAAAAAAGGCCTCAACCAGGAAACAATATTGATGATAATATGATCAATATTGAGTGTGTTTCCTTAAAATATAATGGAGTTCCTTGCCTTCCAAATTTCCCAAAAATTCACAAGGGGGATTACCATTTTTCTTTTGGGCCTTTGGCTCCACCATAACAAGAAACCATCAATAGTGTCATGTGCTATATGTTGGAAAGAGAATAAACTAGAGATCCTATACCATACCTGTTCAGCTATTGGGAAAAGCAACAAGATGTGCAAATTGTTCTCCTCCTCTACTCTGCATAAGATGCATTATCCAGGTCCATTTATGACTCTCTCCCTCAGATTTTTCCAAGTCAATGTCTTATTTCTCCATGCGAGCCCTGTAAATAGTATAATCTTGTATGGGACTTGGACCTTCCAGAATCTGGCAAACCAACATGTATTCTATATGTTGTGTATGTTGTAACAAATGTACATGTAAGTGTCCAAAATAGAGAAAGTACCCCGGTGTAACTACCCGTCCCACCCAATATGGTTGCCTTCCACAACTTTGCATATGTCCAATCTGCATAGCGCATTGATCAAACTATCACAACTCCCAACAACTTCTCCTATCGATCCAATATCGCCTGCCCTTTTCCATATTGGGGTGATTCCATTCCATGTTTTGATTGCCTATGCAAGGTAAAAATAGTCTCTGGAATTTAGGCTCTATGTAATGTATCTCAATCCTAGTGCCCAGGATACATTCTTTGCCAATAATGGTCTCCTTCCCCATCCCAAATATCCATCATGCTCACTTCAAGATTCAATACTTAATCTTATTAAAGTTGATCCAGATGGTGGATCCATTTGGTTTTCCAATTAGACCATCTCTCATCCAGTGTCCAACCTTTATGCCACCTAAATATTTCAATATGATGATGTCCCCCCACAGACAATTACCAGATAAACTAGGCCATAAGGATTTTATCAGAAGATCCCATCCAAATTATTTTAGGTTCAGGGTCCCCAAGCCTCCTAGTCACTTAGGTATGGTGATATTTTCCAGCTTGATGAAATGGAATTTGAAATTTTTTCTAGATCCTGCTATTGTGGGATAAACTCCCATAGGGTCTTGGGTGAATACCCTTGCAGACTAAAGGTTATCTATGCAAATAAAAACACATTCCATGCAATCATAATGCTACTATAAGAAAACTCTACGATGGGGGGCGTACCTGAGGTCCTACGTTTGAGAAGAGCCTCCCAGGGTCCAAACCCTTCTTGGAGTTCCTTTGCTCCTTTGACCTGCAAAACAAAAAATTCAAGAAAGTGCAGCAGTATATGGGCTAAACGTCATAAAGAAACCAACTTCATATTATAAGGAAAGGTAGTTATTTATGTAATTAAACAACCGATCACATATGAATCATAGCATGAATATCAAAACATGAAGAAGATTTATATCAGGAACAAAGACATGTGTTTCTTTTATTATAGACAAAGAAAGTATAGAAAAGGAACAATTTCACCTGAGTCGTCCTTTTGCAGGCTCCAAGTGGAACCATCTCCCGGATTCATCCAGTCTCAAGCCTTTAACAAACTCCTTCTAAGACTTACTCCATGATCTCTCAAGTAGTATGAAATCATCAACACACACAAGGAAACAAGAGTTTCCTGTAGAATGGGGGAAGTGCAGGAGGCACAAGGGTCTTCAGACCTGGTAAGGGAAATCTTAGAATAGCAATCTTTCTCTCTCTTCTCTCCTCCCTTTGGCCTTCCCATAGAAGCCCTTTTATACTTCTCCCAAAGTAGTTTTTTAGTTGGGAATTCGTTGGGAACAGTTGGGCCACAGGAACTAACAGGTGATCAATAGGTAAAACCCGTGATCTCCACCCGAAATTAAGGAGGTTTATTTTTTTTAAGTGTTTTTATACATATACGCAGGTTGGGTATACACAAACCCGCGTATACATGCGTTTAGCTCAGGGCAATGTCGCGTATAGGGAATAAACACCGCTTTTTTAAATTTGGGACCAGGTCTGGAAGGAGGGGTTGCCCTAGGCCATGAGTGCAGCTTCACAAACCTCAAGAGTGAGATTTGGAGCTATAACAAATGCCCCATAATATATGAGGTCAGAAGGGGTACATGATGGTCGAAATGTATTAAGAAAGTTCATGGAAAGGAAATATGTCGAAGACTGAGAAGGACTGCACCAGAATTCAGCCTGCCAAGCCAAAAAAGGAGATCAGAAAGAAACACTATCTGAGGCAGGCATACCCATGCTCAGAGAAATATATCATGTCCGCATATCAAGTACAAGTGGATCCACCAAGTATACAAGTATAAATGACTAAAAATACATAATGGATCATCTGATCATGAGCAAACAAGTACATGTCTAAAAGTTGCGTACAAGAATGTCAATGATTCTGAAAGATAAAGCGGATCACTGATATCAAAGACTGATCCCAAAAAGTACCAAATGAACATGATGGAATAAGATGGTACTACACTGCAAACTCAGGTGCCAGCATATAAAATGTTGCCATAAATGACCGCAACATATAAGGTGAAATGGTATCTACTAGCAGCAACAGGAGCAATTGTCAAGTGAACCAACGAATGATGATACAGCTTGAGGTCTTCACTGACCACCGTGGTACATTTCTATAGCATGGGAATAAATGATCTGAAGTCGACCATGTGAGAAATCATTTGATTACCGGTCGTTGATGTATACCGTTAACAAATGCGAGACTACTCACCGATAATGATAATGAGCATCAAGGTACCCAGTACAATCCAACAAGTGTGAATAGATGAGATGGAGTCAAACACCTGTAAGAATCTATCAATCAAGAGATAATGATGGTTTCCCACTGTCGATAGCAAAGGATCTACCACTAATGACTTCAAACCCCAAGGTACTACCAAATGAACTCTAGATCTTTGCCCCAGAGCAATGGGTCGAAGTCGATAGGGAAAGATCCGTTAGAAGGAAGGCATTAAGGCATCCTCCATCAATCTAGCGCAAGTGTAACCCGTAGGCTAGTAATGTGGAAGGAATCAGACGAAAAAGATGTAGTAACCCAACCAAAGTATGTTTCCGACGTACACAAGATGTGGCTAGCGCACGGCAGAAACCCTCTGAACCAACCAATAATGAAAGCTGACCCAGAGGCAAGGTATCCACCAATAGGGTCAAATGGAAACCAAGCTACTGCACGAATCCCAATGTGTGATAATGTAAGCTGATGTAGAACACAAGGGAAACCACTCAGTCAAAGACCCATGATACTGATCGATGCTGAGCCCACGGTGACCTATCAATAATGAAAATAGGGCCAGGGTGCAGCTCTAGGCCTGTCCTCAGAGCACGATGTCATCGTCGATAAGGACAAGACCTGCCAGCAAGAAGTCAATGGAGACCTTGTCAAACTGGCGCAATTAAAGGACCAATATAACTGATGTGATGATAGACATAACACTGACAACCAAGGATGGCCGACTGAAAAATAAGTCAAGGGACACCGTAGAGAGGCCGACTCAGGCTAACTTCCCTTGAACAAAAGCACAACTCAATGTGACTATGTGGTAGCATATGATGACTTTGTATAAGCTCATTGCACAGGAGGCACAACGAACCCTCCATATGATTGGAAGAGATAACCAATAAGGGGAGAACTGACTCAATAACAAGGTTAAGGCATACCTAAGTCAAACTAAATCCCACCCAAGCGGAGGAGACTTTGTTTCGAGTGCTTTGTTCAAGGGCGACATGACTGACTCTAGCTGCCAACAATAAATGGAAGTATTGTCTCGTTCCCGCTCTTTTTTGGAATATATAATTTTTTTTAGTGTTTTTCTTTAAATCTGGAAAAAGAATAAAAGAATGCTATAGTACAGTGAAAAGAACGAGCATCAGCGAAGCAGATGATCTAGTTCCTGGGATTGGAACATTCCTATGCTCAATGCAGGGAGGTGAAAATTGGCCAGAGACACTCAAAGGTGTGTTCCTTCCACGGGTCAAGGTGTGTCAAGCTGCAGAGGTCAAAGGTATGCAAGTTTTATTTTGCAGTCGTCATGGTCAAAATTTGGCTTAAACACGATTCCAAGTGAAGCCGGCTTAAGGCCAAAAGGTGCAGATAGTCAAAATGCAATGCAGTAGTACAACTCAACACAGTGGAGCCTCTAGGGTATAAGGCCAGAACAAAATGAAGAAGCAAAGAGGAATGAGTCTTCATCGTATAAGCCATGGCGGGACTACGGAGGACTCCCAAGCCTACTCAAATCGGAGCAGCATGGGCAACAAATGTCAGTGAGGTGCTAACTAGGATGCCCATGTAAAGGATGGCTCTACCATCGTGTCATGATTTAAAGAATCGGCGAGTGAAGATGGTTTGTGAACCATAACACGATGGGATCGACCCTATGGCAAGTGTATCGACAGATGGAGGCTAGTATGCATGATGCAACTAACCTATATGCCAGTGAGAAAACAATACCTGCCATGACGGGTCAGCAGTCATGGAACCATCTCGAAACTGTCGAAAACGTCCAAAATGTCCTGAAAACCAAACCATTCTCGACATTCCAAGCTCCCAAGTTAAAAGTTACATGAGACCAAACAAAATCAAGTTTTGAAAAAATTTGACATTTTCAAAGCTTGTAAAAAGGTTTTTGGACTCACCATTTTCACCACTTGAGTTTGAGAGAAAATAATTGGAGCAAAAGGAGCTAACTTCCCATACACCAAATTCAACCATTCAAATTCCTCCAAAATCTCCAGGTAACCCTCATTCTTAACTTGTAATTGGTTGTGATTATTTTTAGAAGTTTTAATTAATGTTTCACCATTGAGTTTTTTGCCAAAATTTTCTCTGCGGCATATACGCGGGTTGGTAATATGCAACCCACGTACACGCGGGCCCTACACGCAACTGTGTGTAAAGGGGACCCGCGTATACGCCGCAGACATTGCAAACATGAAAACTAATGGTTGGAAATGATTTTTCCTGCAGGATGACAATCACCTGGCAAGAAAGAGAGCATACTGCAGTAGATGAAGAAGTTATGAACAATCTTGAGGCTCTGGATGCATTACCGGGATGTGGTTTGCTTAAGTTCTTCAAATTACCAAATATAAAAGAAAACTCACGTCTGCTCGAGATGCTTCTTGATTATTGGAACATCGAGGAGGATTCTTTTATGATCGACCAGATGCCACTCAGGATAGAATTGGAAGATATCTATTTCATTACAGGCCTTTCCCGAAGGGGAGAGGTAGTACATTCTCGGGGGAGAACACGAAGCAATCTCTCCATAGAGGACTACGTACAGATATATTTCCTGGGACATCCGAAGAAAGTCAGAAGTCAAATTTCTGTCACACATGTGGCGATTCTACCGCTGAGGATAATCATGTTCATCATAGCTCGAGTGAACGGATCCGCTTCTCTGCATCAGGCATCACGACTCAACATGAGCGTGGCGGTTGACTGTCTCACCACAGTGTTTGATTCGTGTACTCCTCTTTTGGCTAGCATGAAAAGCCAACTCACTTCTATCAAGAGAGGACAGACCAAAAATTTTGGTTATGGGACTATTTTGTGCTCTTTCTTCTTCAAGAGAGTCCCTGCACTTCGTCCCAGAGTACCAGTTTCAATCAGCACCCCGTGAGATCCTCGAATGGGCAGGTGGGCTGACCTGATGAAACGTCTGGGAGGTGGGGAGGTCCCACAGACTGCTTTCGATGATGATTTCTTTTCTTGGTGGTATCAGCAAATCATTGCCATTGATTACTACCCCTATGCCGGGTTGGATTTCCGAGGAGTTCCCGATCTAGCATTACCACCGACCGCAGCATGGGGCGACATTGGTAAGTGATTTTTGATTTTATAATTTTTTTTTCAAATATAATAATGAACTTTGAAAATATTTTTGATAGGATTCAAATGACTAATATAATGATCATGTTCCAGATATTGGGCCTCTACAACCAGATGAGTTCCCACGGCACAAGCGTCGCGACCAAGGGGGCGAAGAGGTGGTTTTAGCCACGGAACAAACTCTACACACAGCTCAGCGTCATTTGGTGAGGCTGACCCACCGAGTACCGATGGCGGCAGTGTTACCGGGAATAGTGTCCACTCGGATGCTGCTATTCCTACTAAGATGGGTGGCTATCTTAGAAACAAACAAGTAAAGTATACTTTTGTTTTCTTTTATGAAAATAGACAAGAGGAGAACCAAAAAGACCAACCTTAGTCTTGCACTTGATTTCCTCTCCTTCTTGATAGAGCTTCATCGTTTCTTCTTCGTTTGCCTAGCTTCAAAAAGAACCTGTCGAATTAAAACAACATACTACTATCGAAGAAACAAAGATCTATATTCATAAATAACACAGGACCAAATGTATGTTAACCACATAAATGCATATATAAACAAGTACATAAGAATATGGAAGAAAACAAGAATAGCTTTATTAAGATGAAAAGTAGCAAGAGGATTACAACCATATGTTCTGACCCAGCATCATCCTCCAGCTAGGAAGCCCTTCTTCACCTCAAGCAAATCTTAAATCACCCAACACTATGAATGTACACCAGAAAACCAACAACACTTCTCTATAAGATACAAAATTCTGGCCTCTTCTAACCTCTGGATCTCTGGGATGAGAGATCAATATATAGATTTTTGCAAAGGTTTGAGTCAGCTCTAGGTTTTTTATTAGTGTTCTCTCTCTGATAGTTCTTGGTTCCACTTGGAGATTTCATTGATCTCTTACTCATCCTTGAGCGAATTATGAGAGGCAAGTGTCATATGAGAAGTTTCTAGAAGATTTATTGATCATCCACTTAGCAAACTGTCTCCGCCACTTGTCTATTCTTGCCCATCGCACCTTGTAGAAGGACTTTTCAGTATGCATCGCACTTCCTGTGTGTATTAGGCGTGATGCATTGCACCCTCTGCACCAGGCATTCAATATGGTCCAGTTTTGACCATTTCTGAGCAGTTTTTAGTGGAGAACTTCTGGGAGATGATGTAATCAGCTGACCTGTTCCTTTAGGTAGTGAAGCAACACTTTTAGGGACTTAGGAGCCCTCATTTATGGACATTTAATGATTGGGGTTGAAGTGCCCAAAAATGTCTATAACAGTTTCCCCCTAAAGCATGAGGTCGTTAATCTTTTTGATGTTGGGTGAAATGCTTTACTATGAGGATCCGAAGTTTTTTCAAACTGGGAGGCGACCTGTAATAAGATACAATATAGTACATTATTTTGACAACATTTTTTTCATGATTTAGCTGAGGCGGGCATTCCCATGCTCAGCTTTATAAATTCATTTTCATGTACATTGGATAGACAATCGTCTGTGTGATAGACTGACGATATGGACTCATCATCCTTTGATTTGGATGATCATCTGTTCGGCAGTGATGTACACTTGATGTCTTTATATTCCTAAATATATTGATCTTTCGTGGGATCAATTCCCCCTTTACTGACTTTACAATAATAT
>APFE031235010.1:137388-175251 GCA_000404065.3 Pinus taeda | reverse complement strand
TAATAACACAAATCGAGGTGCATGCCCCCCAAGCTTCATTTCATTCAACTCGGTGGTTGGAATGAAGGTTTACCTTCGAGATCTTTGAAAGACTCGATTTTGAAAGGGAGTTGTTTCATTTTTTAATGAGGTTGACACAGTAAATTAACTATCCTCATGGTGACCTTTGATCACAACTCATAAGGGGTTATGAAGGAAAGATCTGGTTCCAATGCCCCTAGTACATAATGTACAACATCACTGAATTGATCATCAGATGATGTAGCTATGGTAAGGGATGGAGGAAATGCCTCACGATGATCCACACTATCAAAATATTCTGAGTTCTTCTTCATTTTATTTGATGTAGAAGATCTCATTGGAAAAGTTTCCACTGTGGCCACTTCTTCCAGCTTATTCGGAGGCAGAATGGAAAAAGTCCCCATTAAGAAAGGGTCTTTTAGGAGGCCTACTCTGATATTTTGGAGCAACTGAGAGCTTCCGTGGATCATCAGAATGCTTTCCGTAACTTGTGAACTGTTGGGGAGAAATGTTTGTTGGTCGATGATTGCAATTCCTCCTTGGAAGAGAAATGCAATCTTTCTGAAGTACGTCAACACAATGACAGCCATAGCATATATCCAGGGCCTTCCCAGTAGGATGTTGTAATCGAGGTTTCCGTCGATAACTTCAACATCAATTTCTATTGTTTTGTCCCCCAGTTCGACTTGCAAGTTACTTAAAATCCCATATGGAGTGTATGTTCATCCATCAAATTATTTTAGCGTCGTTGACGATCGTGACAAGGGTGGTGAGCCTAAATTTTTCCAGCAACTCATTGACATAATACATGTAGATTCCCCCTCATCAATAATTGTTCGATGAACATTTTTGTTGAGGGCTTTCACTTGAATAAGTAAAGCTAGTTGAGCTGGTAACTGAGGGTCATATCCTTTGTGATCAAAGGCCACAAGATTGGAATCTGTTGGGTCAATCCTACCTATTTCTGATAATAAAGCCTTCTTTTGGGAGGGGCAATTTTGCAGTACCTCAAGTGTCGACATAGCGGACGGTGATTGGGCCAAATCCTCCACTATATTATAATGTTGTGCTACTCTGGCACGACGATTAAATGTCGATTTGTGTACTACTCCCTTTGGCGGCTTTATCGTTAGCTCAGGAATGATGGGTGGCACAAATTCGGTTGAAGTTCTTGTCGAACTACTAGGTTGATCTGTAGCCTTGTTGTTCGACATTTGTGGATTTCCATAGTCTTTATTCCTTGTCGATATCAAAGCATCATTTTGTTGTTTTGAAATGGACAACATAAGCACTCAAGACGGGGAAGCATTGTCGCTAGCAACCAGATTTGTTCCTGGGTTCGGAAATGGATCAATCATTACCACTGAGGTTTTTGAATTCTTGAAGAATTTTCTAAGCTCAGCTTTATATAGAGAATCTCTTGTCCGATGATCCTCATCGCATATCTGACACCCTAAAGGAGGTTTCCTTTGCCCAGAAGGGTTTGTAGAAGATTTTTTAGGAGATGACTCTTCTTGTTTCTTCTTTTTCCCTTTCTTTTTCTTCTTGCCTCTTGGTTTCTTTGGTTCTTTTCCTTTTTCAGTCGACACGGCATTAACCTCCAAGGCAAGAAGTTTGTCATTTTCATTTTGACTAGAAACCGTACGGGCTTTCTTTAACGTAGCCTTTATGGTTTTCATGCTAGTCGTACTTATCATGCCATTGCCGGCATGAGAGTCTTTGTTTGATTTAGGAGGGGGAGAAATGGAAAAATCCGGTCTAGGAGCACCAGGGATTTTTTGGTAGAGCGTGCCAGACTGAGTATAGATCAATTCTAGATATTGTGCACGAGCAATAACTTGCTCCTCAGTGACGACTCCTCCCTTTGCCACATCTTCTGTAATAGAAGGTAACATTGACTTAATAAACCATTCAGCCAACAGCTGATTAGGAACATATGTTTTTACCATTCTACGACGACATCACCACTCATGAATATGATCGGATATGTGAGTGGTTGTCATTTGTTTGAAATTGGTAAGAAGCTTTGTTCCTGTTTCGTACCTTATGGGTAACTGAAAATGGGTTAAAAAGGTTGTGGCTAGGGTACTGAAGTTATCAAACGAAGCTCCAGGCAATTCGATATACCATTTTGCTACCGGACCAGTTAACGTTCGCTGAAAAAGGCAAAGCCTAATCAAATCATCGTTGAGAGCATTTGATGAACACCACAGATGAAAGGTCATCACATGATTCGACAGGTCTTCACCCGGATTTCCATTAAATTTAGGAACACCTGGGAGAAGTTTATGAGGAATCGCCAGCCACCAAGGGGCATAAGCAATTGGATCATTCGTCAGCCGGTTTAGATCTGGTAATTCTAGAGTTGCTACAAAGGGCAACTATTGATTCAGGTTAGTCGAAGCATACCCAGGATAAGATGGAATCGCCTGAGAAGTGGGTCTTTGCATACCAGCATAATGTATTTGATGCTGGTAACTTTGATAAGGTTGATGGCATAACCATTATAGTATGGTTATTGATAACCACTTTGGAAATGCGGTTGCCCATTACTTACAAAGACTTGTTGCTCAAGTTCCTGATATGATTGCTAGAATTGTGATTGTTGATATTGAACCAGCCATGGTTGTTGGACCATTTTTTGTTGTCCAATATTGGATGATTGACCAAGATGAGGAGTCATAGTACTTGTTTGGGCCTGAGTCACTCCAGATAAGGAGGCACTAACCTGAGGTTGTGATTGAATCACTGAGATAAGAGGCTATTTTATTGCAACCTGAGAAACTTGGGGTTGACATACAATAGGTAGCGCTTGTACTTGCGATGCAATCACCATAGCAGGTATAGTGGGAATATTTGACACAGGTGGACTGGTTGTATTGAATATACAACCATTGGTTGCTGAGGCAATATTGGTACCCAACCACTGGATGTAATGCCAATTTGACCTGAACTTTGTTGTAAACTCCCATATGGTTGTTCTCTAGGAGGGAACAATGAAAAGGCATACTGCCCCCCATATGGTGGCAATCCAGTACTTAAAGGGTAGAATGGCCTTTGAAGACACATTGGATCAATTTGTTGAGTTTCAACATTAGAAATACCATATGAGAATCTAGATGAAGAAATAGGAACTAACCATGTTGTCAAAATAGTCCCTGATTGGACTCCGGCTTGTTGTTGATAACTTGCCAGGATAGATGGTACACTAGAAAACATGGTTGGAGTAGCAGCAGGAGGTTCTGCTGCTGCTGCATCAGATGACACAGTCATGGAATTCGATGGTTGTTTAGACATATTTAGTCTATCCAAAAGATTTCCTAGCGATTCGACAGGAACTTGCGATGAAGGGAGACTAAATGCTAAGACCAACGAGGGAACAGTGACATTATTCCGATTAAAATAAATTTTGGACGCTTTGACACAACTTATTTTTTCAATTTTAAAGAGTCAAGAAAAAACAAAAGATGACTCTAGTCGCCTTCGATTTTTAATGAGCCTGAAGTGACAAGTGCTCAGATGGACCTTTTCTTTTAAGGAGTCTGAAAAGGAGAAAAATAGACTTCTCTGGAAATCTAGGTAATGGGGATTACCAAACCAATCACAAAACTGTAGAATACTTTTTACTGTACGACAGTCAATCTTCCCGAATGGTGTGTTCAGTGCATTACGATCGATAGGGTGGCAGACACAACTTCCTAAGGATAAAGGATGAAGCCTATTGTGGTCTCCCAATATATACCTAACGGTACATGGGAGCCCAAGTCCGTACTGGCACTTGCCATCTCAAAGTGGAGGAATCACCCAACGAACAATGAAAACAACAGTTACCAGGTTTTGTGACGCCGGAATACGTCTCTAGCCTAGACCTCTAGATGTTGTGTGTTAGGTTCCAAAGCGTTGCTAGATTCATTAAATTTATTTTAAGTTGATCTTGTTTAAAAAATTGCCTTTCAGGTTCACCATGTGATGTGTATACAATTCTTAAAATGCAGTCTAAGGTGATAAACAAACGTTTAATCTTCTTTGCACAATGAAAATCCTAGCTACTAAGGAAAGAAAGTTAAGAATCTTTCTGCAAAGAGCACAGAGCACACGCTAAATGCACTATCCTAAATCAAACCAAGCAGTCGAAATGAAAATGCACATGCATGTATTTGTTTTCATCCTTCTTAATGTATGAATGATAATAAGAAATCTATGTGCATATCTGAATTATTTTCAAAGAGACAGTACTCAACAAATTTCTTTTCAAAATGGAGTGAAGGTAAGAGAGACACTTTGCGATTTTGAAATGAAAATTTCTTTTTGACACTTTAAAAACTACTAATTCAAATCATATGCAAAAGTAACTGTATAATCGATTATCAAGAACAATGGGATTATCTTCTAAAACTGAAAACAACAGCTACAATACTTTCACATCCAGAAACGATAGTTCGACTATGCTACTTTTTTGCAAAAGAGCACTGAAAATGACGCACAATACATAAAAACACTTACAGTTCTTTGCACTAAGGAGGTGGAATAATGCAAGAAAAGGGGGTTTTGACAGATATACACTGACTACAGACAACAAAACTCCTAAATAGGACTTAAAAGAGTGAGAAAAAACCACAGTCTGAAGGTAAAGTTAACCTTCCCTGACCATCGCACCTATCACATTGTGAATTCAGTATGCAGCGCACCTACTGCACTCGAGAAGTGCAATGCATACAGTCTGCCTTGAAGGCAGGGTGTGATGGTACCCATGCAAGACTTTAAACAAGTTTCCACTCACATTTTGCAATTCAGTTCAGGGATTTAGGCCGAGTAAGTAATGTTCAATATATGTAAAACACAGGGGTGATCTAAAGAGGTTACTAGAGCTACCACTTAGGGAAATTAGACTGTTTGCAGATCGATTGTTTAATTCATAAAGAAAACCCAAAGATAGACTGAAGCAACATTGGTCTAATTTTCATTTGCATAAAAAATGCAGTTCGAAGGCTAGCTGGCTTGGCTTCAATGTACGTCTGTAAGTTTATAAAAGAAACAAAGATAGGCTAACAAACAATCTAGTCGCTCCCCAGCGGAGTCACCATTTTGTTACCGGGAATAGTGTCCACTCGGATACTGCTATTCCCACTAATATGGGTGGCTATCTTAGAAACGAACAAGTAAAGTCTACTTTTGTTTTCTTTTATGAAAATAGACAAGAGGAGAACCAAGAAGACCAACCTTAGTCTTGCACTTGATTTCCTCTCCTTCTTGATAGAGCTTTGCCGCTTCTTCTTCATCTGCCCAGCTTCAAAAAGAACCTGTCGAATCACAGCAACATACTACTATCGAAGAAACAAAGATCTATATTCATAAATAACATAGGACCAGATGTATGTTAACCACATAAATGCATATATAAACAAGTACACAAGAATATGGAAGCAAACAAGAATAGCTTTATTAAGATGAAAAGTAGCAAGAGGATTACAACCATATGTTCTGAACCAACATCATCCTCTAGCTAGGCAGCCCTTCTTCACCTCAAGCAAAGCTTAGATCACCCAACACTATGAATGTACACCAGAAAACCAACAACACTTCTCTATAAGATACAAAATTCCAGCCTCTTCTAACCTCTAGATCTCTGGGTTGAGAGATCCATATATAGATTTTTGCAAAGGTGTGAGTCAGCTATGGGTTTTTGATTAGTGTCCTCTCTCTGATAGTTCTTGGTTCCACTTGGAGATTTCATTGATCTCTTACTCATCCTTGAGCGAATTCTCAGAGGCAAGTGTCGTATGAGAAGTTTCTAGAAGATTCCTTGATCATCCACTTATCAAACTGTCTCCGCCACTTGTATATTCTCATCCATCGCACCCTGTAGAAGGAATTTTCAGTATGCATTGCACCTCCCATGTGTATTAGGTGCGATGCATCACACCCTCTGCAATGGGCATTTAGTATGGTCCAGTTTTGACCATTTCTGAGCAGTTTTTAGTGGAGAACTTCTGGGAGACGATGTAATCGGTTGACCTTGTTCCTTTAGGCAGTGAAGTAACACTTTTAGGGACTTAGGAGCCCTTAGTTTATGGACATTTATGATTGGGGTTGAAGTGCCAAAAATGTCTATAACAGGCGGTAGAAGACCTTCCTATAGAGATGCAACGTCATGTGGTTGGCATGCCACGTGACTGGGTCCGCACTTTTAGGCGTGTAGCCAATGCAGTAGTTGCCTACTTAGCTGCTCATCCTGAGCTGGGGAATTAGACATAGTGGACATGATTATAGGCATTTGAGTCCCAATTTTGTATATTTTTTTAACAGACTTATGTATACTCAAGACGCTTTATGATATATATATATATATATATATATTATATATATTATATATAATTATATATATATATATTTATATATATATATATATAGTTTGACTTTTCGATGTTTAATTTATTGTGATGAATGATTGATGTGCCAGTTTAATGCTTGATTAGCGATAGAATCAACTAACCAATTATGAGATCTTGGAATATGTAAATAATTAATATAAGTAAATGATCTTTGCAACAACCTCACCCTTAAATACTGGCGATATAAACATGGATCCCTTACCTGATAAATGTTATTTAATTGTGACACTATCAATTGTGAATCAAGATAAACTACCAACGAGTCGATTTCGTGAGAAATTGCCTCAGATAGCAAATTAATGACAGAAGTATACTCAGCCATATTGCGGGACCGACGCATACTCCCCTTGATACCATCAATTGACCAGTTGGATAATACAGTACCCAAGCCATGGAAGCGAAATTCTGCGTGTGCCGACTAGCACCATTGGTGAATCCAAAATAGACCAAGTCATCCATCAACACCTGCCAAAGCAGACCAAAAAGTGTTGATATCACAAACTCTCGAAAAAATATGTACAAATATACATAATGTACAAAGAAGCCATTGCCTAGCTGGTACTTAAGCAAAGTAATTCTTAAGGTAGATCCCGTTTCGGGGTTCTGCCAATTTGTTTCCTTCGAAATCGATTAACTCATATGACCCTTTTGTTAAAACTCGTTTAATTATGAAGGGACCGTACCACATAGGTTTGAATTTGCCTACCCCCAAGGTGTCCTTATCTTGGTCGTAGACCAAGACGAGGTCACCTTCAGCAAAGACACGAGGGCAAAAAACTTTATCATACTGGGTTTTAACCCTTTCCTTATGAGCCAATTTATTGTGGCTGCATCTCGACACTGCTCATTGAGATGCTTCAAGTGAAGGAGGCGCTCTTTGAGACAAGAGGTCTCTGGAAGGAGCTCAATAGCTAACTTAAGAGATGGAATTTCACATTCGATAGGAAAGATAGATTCCAACCCATAAACTAACTTAAAAGGTGTAAAACCTGTAGCAGTCTTGACGGAGGTTCGATATGCCCATAGAGCCAGATAAAACATAAGATGCCAATTGGATCGATTTTTATCAATTGTCCTTTGCAGGATCGTCTTAATAGTTTTGTTTACTGCCTCAACCTGTCCATTGGCTTGAGGATAATAAGGAGACGAATGTTCCTGCTGGAAACCTAGCTTGAGAGCTAATTCAAACATTAGTTGATTCTGGAAATGACTGCCATGGTCAGTGACAATCTCTCTTGGGATACCGAACCTTGAGATAATCTGATTAAAAGGAACAATGCCACTGTCTCACTATCATTTTTATAAGTGGGCATGGCCTCGACGCACTTTGTGAAGTAGTTGACGGCCACGATAATATACTTGTGATTCACTGCTGAAGGCGGATGACAAGTCGTAAAATAAATACTCCACTTAGTAAAGGGACCGACAGTGACAACGGGAAAAAGAGGAGTGGGATGTGCACGCATATTCTATGTATAAACTTGGGACGGGTGACAGTGTTTCACTGCTTCAACACAATCTTTGAAGAGCAAAGGCCAAAAATATCTGGTACACAAGATACGCTGAGCTATAGCAAGCCCTGATAGATGACCACCACAAGCTCCACTGTGGCAATCATTTAGCACAAAATCTGCCTCCTCTAAGGTTAAACAGTGCCGAAGGATTGAATCAACCCCCCGACGATATAATGTATCACCAATGATGACGTAATTTTTAGCGAGGTGACGTAATTTGCGATGTTCATCCTTAGAGAAAGCAGAGGGAAACTTTGAAGTCTGGAGATAAACAATGATATCTCCATACCAAGGGTCGAGTGAAGAGATGAGGAATAAATGTTCATCGGGAAAACATTCCTCATAAATAGTATCCTCTCCACAAGGCAGCTCGGAAATTAGCTCAACAAAAACCATAGATTTCTTGGACTTAGCGGACAAGAAATCGAGATCAAATTCTTGTATAATGAAAATCCATCAATTATATTTGCCCCCATTCACTCACCTACTGAGGAAAAACTGAAGGAGATTGACTGCTACCAAGACAAAAGTTTTGCATAGCAGGATATAATGACGGAGCCGCTGGATAGCTAGACAGTTGCCAAGGCCAACTTCTCAACCGGAGAATAGCGAAGTTTAGGACCTATCAAGCCTCAGCTCAAGTAATAAATCACATGCTCTATGAGAGCATCGTCTTCCTGAACGAGAACCATACCAATGCTTGATTCTGCTGCAGCGAGATATAAAAGGAAGTCCCTACCATAATCCGATGGACTCAAAAGCGGGGCAGAGACTAATGCCTTTTTCAAAGCATCAAACAATCGCTGCACAAATTCATCCCATACGAATGGAACCCCTTTTTGGAACAAACGCATAAACCCTTTAGTGATCTCGGCATAATTTGCTATAAACCATCTTAAGAAATTAACCTTCCCTTGAAGACTTTGAAGTTGTCGAATGGAGGACGGGGGAAGCAACTGGACTATCGCCTCTACCTTGAAGGGATCAACTCTAATCCTTTCATTTGACACGATGAACCCTAACAACTGACTAGACGTAACCGCAAAAATGCACTTGTTTGGATTCAATCGAATTTTATAAAAACGATATCGCTCAAAAACCATTCGAAGGTGACTGGGATGATTAGTTCTTTTTCGAGAACGAACAACGAGATCGTCCAAGTATGCTTCGATGATATGTTTGATTCATGGAAAGCATATGACATGGCTCGCTGGAAAGTGGCTCCAGCATTTTTGAGACTAAACAGAATCTTTCTCTATGCAAAGGTACCCCAAGGACATATAAAAGCCATCTTATGTTGATCTTCAGGATGGATAGAAATTTGATTATAACTAGAAAAATCGTCCATGAAGGAAAAAATCTCATTACCCGCACACTCATCAATAATCTGATCAATGAATGGCATGGGGTAATTATCTTTCGGACAAGCTTTCTTTAAGTCCCTAAATTCAATGCATACTCAGATTGTTCCTTGCTTTTTATCTACAGGGACTGGATTAGAAACCCAACCGGTAAGAGGAATAGGGTATATAAAACCTCCCTTGAGCAGCTTCTCTACTTCGGCTTTAATGGTTGCCACTTTCCTAGGATTAACCGGTCGAAGTCTCTGATGAACCAGCTTAGTGTTTTCATACGTCTTGATCTCATGCTGAACTATAGAAGGATCAATGCCAGGCATTTCCTCATAAGACCAAGCAAATACATCTCGAAATTCCTTGAAAAGGTTGGTGTAAATTTTCACTTCTTCAGGGGAACATTCGATTCCGATGAATAGATTCTCAATCACGTTAGGGTCCCTAGAGATGTTTATAGACATCGTTTTTGAGATCACCGACATATTACCTTCAGCATGAAAGTGTGCTGGAGCCAAAGGATTCGATATCTTACAAAAATCACTAGTGAATAGCTTGGAGAACCTAGCTTCCACTTCCTACAATG
The DNA here is from genome assembly GCA_000404065.3 of Pinus taeda. Classification (NCBI taxonomy): domain Eukaryota; kingdom Viridiplantae; phylum Streptophyta; class Pinopsida; order Pinales; family Pinaceae; genus Pinus; species Pinus taeda. The sequence continues at coordinate 165,386 of APFE031235010.1, read as the reverse complement.
GAGGAAGGAAAAATGAACGATGGTGTAAGTCTTCCCAAGGTCAATCTAAACCCATCATCACTTCGAGGATTGCTTCTTCAGAAGGTAAAACCATATCTAAGAAGTCCAAGGTGGAGGTGGAATCAAAGGCCCAAGCTAGGGCCACATAACCCTCAAACTCCTCTTCGTAAGAAGGAGCAGAGTGGTCGTCTGCGGAGTTAACGATAGACTGATATATAAGCTCAACTACAGATGTAGAGGATGCCATTCCATTTACTTGTCCTTCAGCTAATGTGGTTGTAGGTGAAGGCAAGGTCCAAGGGTCCGAAAAATAATGAGTTTTGAAGAACCCTTCTCGAGGAGACTCCTTGGATGATGAAATGACATTGATTTGAGCGATAGGAGAGGGAAAATCAAAGGTACCCATCAATGAGGAATACATCCCAACTCCTAGATTCTCAGTAGGTGGGCGAGGGTTATCCATTAAGGGGACAGTAGAGTCAGAAGTTGCTTGAGGATCAACTGGAGAATAATCCAATTGATCAACCTTAATGATTTTCCCTTCATGAGGAAAGTAGATGACATGAAATAGAGTCGAAACGGCGGCATCCATCTCGTATACCCAGTTCCTTCCTAAGAGGAGATTATAGTCTAGGTTAGCATCTATGACCTCTACTTCAACATTGATGACCTTTCCTCCAACACATATAAGAAAGGTCGGGATAATCCCGTGTGGCTTGTGAGAATGCCCATTAAACGCAGTCAGAAGGGTAGGTGAAGGAACAACCGAAGGAGATCCAATGGCCTTCCAACAAGACATCAATATGATGCATGTGGAAGCTCCCTCATCAATAACGATGCGAAAAATATTAATCATTCGGTATGTAGACTTTATCTGGAAAGCCATGTGATGAGGGAGTCGCTTTTTGACATTTAACATGTCAAAAGTGAGCACTAAAGAATTCGCTGGATCAACTGCCCCAATTGCCGAGAGTAAAGCACTTCGCTGAGCCGGACACGACTGGAGAACCTATAAAGTGGACATGGCGCATGGACTCTGGGCCAGATCCTCCACAATGGAATAATTCTGGGAAGCCCTAGCGTTAGGATTGATAGTTGTGCATTTAGTGCAACCTTTCGGTATCCGTGGTATAGTCTCAACAGGGGGTCGCTCAATATGAAGGTCGGTATTTCCAGGAGCAATTTTGTCCCTAGAAGTTTCAGCTTCACCTTAATCACATGACTGAGTAGCCACATGTACATTAGAACTCATCATGAAAATGTTCGATGATTTTTCCCCTTCCTAGCTGCCCCTTGAGGAGGTACCACGATTTGAACTCGCGCTAGCAAGCGATTGCTGCCCTTGGGGAAAAAGGTTGGTTAACACAGCTTGAGAAGTAGAAGCCCCTTACTGTCCTAACAAGCGCTGAGCATCCTAAATCTTCGGGTAGAGATGAGTTAAATGGTCTCCACTACACAACTTGCATGGAAACTTGACTTTCTTTTTAGACTCATTTCTACCCCCACCAGCATTATTACTGGATTTATTTATGTCAACCTTCCCATCCTGATTCTTTTTCTTACCCCATCTTTTCTTTTTCCCATTGGAGTTTTGATTTCCTTTGGGGTTATCAGATTGGATGACATTAATTGAAGAGGGTTGGGAAGACAAAGTAGTAGATGATGTGACTTGGTTGTTTGAAGCAGTTTGTAATGACAACTACTGCAATTGGCCCAACAAGTTCATCACATTCGTGTCTACTGATCCAACAATACCATCCCCATGGGGACTTAGCTTCGACTTAGCTATGTCAACCTTTGACCCAGGAGCATCTGGGAAGTATTTTTGTAGGATCCCAGACTGAGAGTAGATCAATTCTAACTGTTGGGCCCTAAAAATGGCTTGCTCCTTGGAGTAAACTCCAGACATTGAGACATCCTTAGAGATCTCAGGTTGTAAAGATTTCAAAAACCATTCGAGACAATACTCCGGAGGGATTTCGGCATTTATGAGCCTCTTTCTCTGTCTCCATTCCTGAATATGGTCAGAAATGTGAGTTGTCGTGTCCTGACGAAAATTGGCCAGAAGTTCAGTTTCGGCATCACAACGGACAAGCAACTGGAAATGATTTAAGAAAATATTAGCTAAGTTGGCAAAAGATGTAAAGTTTCCCCCTGGAAACTCTATATACCATTTGGACGCATTACCAGTCAAGGTGCGCTGAAAAAGTCTCAACCTAACTGAATCATCAATAAGGGAGTTCGACGAGCACCACAAATGGAATGTGGTCACATGGTCGCCCGAGTCCTCACCGCTCTTCCCTTTGAATTTTGGAATGTCCGAAGGAAGTTTAGTTAGGACCGGAGGCCAGGCCGGATTATATTTGATTGGATCGTTTGTTAACTTTGTGAGGTTTGGAAAGTTCAAAGTTGCCAGAAATGGAAGCCTAAGAGGACCTTGGGGGTTTCACCCAGACTGAGAAGAACTCCCACAGCTCTGAAAAGATGGGCCTGGATTTTGGAAGGCACTAGGCTACCCGAAGTAACCTACAAAACCAGCTGAACCAAAAGTCATGCCTTGTGATCTAGCATAACTCAGAGTTTGACCAACTCCGGCCGCAAAACCTCCATAACCGATGAAGCTTCCTCCTAAAGGATTATAAGGAGCAGACAACCCCTGATAAGGATCCCATGCAGAGGCTAGGGGAGGAATACTTTGGAATGAACTAATCATGGAGTACGGCCTATTCCCTTGTTGGCCGAGAAATGAATTCCCAGTTCCCATACTACTAACCGCATGGTTAGCCCAACTTTGAAAAGGATTGCTACCTTGTCCTAAGGAAGAGAAAGGCATAGATCCAATTGTTGGGTTGGAATGTGGTATATGACCACTTCCAAAAGGAAAACCTTGGAATGAAGCCGATCCACCCATCATGGATGTAGAAGCACTAAACGAAACTGACGGAATACCATATGAATCGGTGCCAAATGGGAAAAATCCAGAACTAAAAGCATTGGTTTGGGAGTTTCCACTTGTAGAAGGAATGGAGGTAGTCCCAACTAAAGACGTGCTAGCAAAAGACCCGAACAAAGAAGCAGAGGGGATGGAAATCGTTCCTCCCCCTTGTATAGATATTGGAGTATGCACAGTCATAGCACATGTAATAGAAGCCATACTTCCAGTAGTGGTCATCGATGGTAAGTGCATTATGTGGCCTGGACTTGACAGCCGATGCATTGGAGACCCAACGTATTGTAACACTTCTCAGTGACTAGGAGGTAGCGGAGAATTCAGAGCCTCTAACGACTCTGAGAGTTCTTCTACCTCTATGTTATCTTGCGTCCGAAAGAGAACTCGAGAAAGTACAAAAGTACTTCTCTCTTGTCATGTGGAAGTACCAGGTCTATCTTGAGAACTGATGCCCCCGAGGGGAGGATCAATCCCTGATGCGTCAGTTGCTGCGAGACGAAACTCACCGACAGTATTACCTCTGCGCCTTCTAGGTGAAGGCTCTGAACTTGGTGGTGAAAGACCATGAAGCCTTTGAGACCGTCTAGGCGATCAGTCAGCCACTTTGAATCTTTTGTTAAGATCTAACTAAAGACTCAAAAAATTGAAAGCTAGGCCAACTAGGAGCACAGAGCACACACTATAAAGTCCTTAAAGATATCAGTCAGTCAAACAACTTCCAAGTATTTCCACTCTGGGTGATTAGGACCAGACACCAAAATATGAGAAAGTGAAGTAAGGGGCCTTCCAAGGATAGTCTGGGATAATGACAGCCTAGTCCTATCAACGAAGGTAACAGAGGAAGTAACGCTGGCCTCCTAACAATAGCCTGTGCCGGTGCAAGCCCCCAAGCTTCGCAAGGGTGCTGTCCAGTAGTACTGTTGAGAGTGATACAACATCGACCTCAGGTGCCATGGGATTCCCCTCCACGGCAAGCTGTGTAGATCCCTAGGATTAGTAACTAAGGTTACCAACTCGTATTAGAAGCCAGACAGAATAGTGGTGAGGTAATTTCGGACAAGTAGGAGAGGGGGTATCTCTCTTCCCTGTCTTTACAGACCCTCGTGCTTAACTCCCAGATCCGGAGCTTTCCTGGTCTTCCTAACGCTATTGGATTTTCACTCACTATTCAGACTCCTATGTTTGATAGTTTAAAATGGCCTTGGAGAGTTAACTCTCCACACACCTAATCCAAGGCTCTAAAATATCCTAAAACTTGTTGATGTATCTAACTGACAAATATAAAGTTCTAGTATATTTTAAATTAGCACTTGATTTTAATGGGTTGTTATTTAAGTCAAGGGATAACGGAAGTGAAACTAGTGGTGTTATGATGCAAAAGAAATTAATAAAACCAAACTACATGCACATGCACTTGTTTTTCATTTTTCGATGAAAAGCAATTTCTATAGGGTTCAGAGGAACTTCAAATAAAAGTACGATTTTTTTTCCTTTTCAAACTTCACACTCACAAAAGCTAACAAAACTATAAATGCCTAGAAAGATGCACAAACTAATCCTAATGTAATAAATACATCCTGATGCAAGATTCAAAACTACTCTTAAATCAAAAGATGAAAGTTGCTTGCTTATCGATTTTAGATTTGCCACTTAAATGTTTAGGTGGAATATAAGTTTTTATTGCTTATTTTGTCTAAGCACTAAAAGCAAGATGAAGACAAACAAATAGGCACTTTCACTTAACAGAAAGGAAAACTCAATCAAAACAAAGTTCAAGAAAGCAAAACAAAGTTTCAAGAAATTTCCTTCGAAAGAAACTCAAAAACAACTTTTCAAACATGCTCTAACAAGACTGAAACATGATGACCGAAAAATAGGCAATGAAGCACTTTGCAAGCTTACGACACAAAACAAGTGGGAACTCAACAAAAAGGGGTGATTTGAAATGCTTTTAACATTCAACAAGCAGCGAGATGAGCTTGGCAAAGGAAACCAAAATATTGAAAATACAACTTTCAAGAAAGCGTGAACAAACGACTTTTAGAAAGCAAGAAAAGCATATGGTCATAAAACTAGTTCAAACATGCAAACCAAAAATTCATTAAAACAAAACTCAACATAAAGATTGAAATCAATCTTTCTACCCTGATTACACAGAGCAACCAAGATTGCTTGCAAGAAACCTTGTGTGCTTAAGCAAGAAAAAAAAAATGATGGTTGCAAGAAAACTAACAAGACCAACCTTTTCACAATCAGAGAGAAATCGAAACAAGACACTTGTTGTAAAACTAAAGACTGATAGAACAGTGATTGTTCCAAACTGAATCAGACTAGCATACAATCTTCCAAAAACAAAAAGATTTCAAAGATATTGAAAATTAAAGATATACGCGACTATGTTTGCACACAGAGGCATGTATACATGACAAGGCTTAAGGAAACTCGTGTATACGCAGGTTCACTTAAGGAAAGATGCGTATATATGCTTTTGTAAATAGAGAAACTAGCATATAAAAAATCTTCCACGAAAAACAAAAAAAGTCAAGAAAAAACTGATCAAAGTTCACAATTCAGGCACTGACTGCACAGTAATAGAAGATAAACAGACAACTGAGCCCTGATTGGCTTGAATACACCCAAACTAGGAACAACAATAGTGTTGTCCCCAGTGGAGTCACCAATTCTGTTGTGGGATAAACTCCCCTAGGGTCTTGGGTGAATACCCTAGCAGACTGAAGGTTATCTATGCAAAGAAACACACATTCCATGTAATCATAATGCTACTATAAGCAAACTCTACGATAGGGGCGTACCTGAGGTGCTACGTTCGAGAAGAGCCTCCCAGGGTCCAAACCCTTCTTGGAGTTCCTTTGCTCCTTTGACCTACAAAACAAACAATTCAAGAAAGTGCAGCAGTATATGGACTAAATGTCATAAAGAAACCAACTTCATATTATAAGGAAAGGTAGCTAGTTATGCAATTAAACAACCGATCACATATGAATCATAGCATGAATATCAAAACATGAAGAATATTTATATCAGGAACAAAGACATGTGTTTCTTTTATTATAGACAAAGAAAGTACAGAAAAGGAACAATTTCACCTGAGTCGTCCTTTCACAGGCTCCAAGTGGAACCGTCTCCCGGATTTGTCCAGTCTCAAGCCTTTGACAAACTCCTTCCATGACTTACTCCATGATCTCTCAAGTAGTATGAAATCATCAACACACACAAGGAAACAAGAGTTTCCTGTAGAATGGGGGAAGTGCAGGAGGCACAAGGGTCTTCAGACCTGGTGAGGGAAATCTCAACATAGCAATCTTTCTCTCTCATCTCTCCTCCCTTTGGCCTTCCCATAGAAGTCTTTTTATACTTCTCCCAAAGTAGTTTTTTAGTTGGGAATTCGTTGGGAACAGTTGGGCCATGGGCACTAACAGGTGATCAACAGGTAAAACCTATGATCTCCGCCCAAAATTAAGGAGATTTATTTTTTTTAAGTGTTTTTATACATATACGCGGGTTGGGTATAAACAGACCCACGTATACATGCGTTTAGCTCAGGGGAACGTTGCGTATAGGGAAAAAACACTGCTTTTTTAAATTTGGGACCAGGTCTGGAAGGAGGGGTTGCCCTAGGCCATGAGTGCAACTTCACAAACCTCAAGAGTGAGATTTGGAGCTATAACACTTGCCCATATAAACTTTGGCATAATACCATTTATTTTTCTAATAATCATGTTAGGGAGATAAAAAACATTAACATGTATACCGCTAATTGCTACAAGACCGAATGTGTGAGAGTGACTCTTCCCCCGATAGTATAGCACCGATGTTCCCATCCAGAGATATTTTTGTGGAATCTGTCAAAAACCCACAACCAGTCATTGGACTTATAATTATTTGGCTTAATGTTGAACCCCAAATATTTTAAACCAGAGAAAATTGGCTGTGTTCCCACTCCAAATAGATTTACAATATAATCGCTATCCTCTTGTTGCCCCTCCGCAAATAACAACAAGGGTGTGCCCTTATTTATAATGAGTCCTAATGTGCTGGCAAAACTTGTTGAACATATAATGTAATGTAGCATATCTCTTCCTAGAAAGCATTCCAAATAATAAAATATCATCCACAAAAAATCCATCTGAGACCTGAATGCCGCAACCCACAGTGAGTCCACGGAAACTGTCCTCCAAACAGAGATTTTTTATTTCATGGTTGAGTCCATCCATGATCAAAATAAATAGCAATGGTGATAGTGAGCATCCCTAGCAGAGTCCCCTTCTAGCAACAAAGAACTTTGAGGTATATCCATTAATAATAACTGCATATTTAACTAATGAAATGCATGTCATAATACATTCAACATTTTTCATCTCGAGTTCGATCCTATGTAGAATAATGTAGAGGAAATTCCAGTCTACACAACCATAAGATTTTTGTAAATCCACTTTCATGACAACAACTTCCATTTTCTTAGTGCTTTATACTCCATATGGTGTTGACATGCCTCCTATAATTTAAATACCTATAGAAAAAATTTGTATTCCTGTCTCACTCTTTTAGCCACAACGCCGTGGTTTTCAATCTCCATGTGACCTCATGTATGCGTAGGATATTTTGCTTCTTTTCCTCCAACTCTTTGATGCTCTTAATGAGATCTGAAGAATGGTTCCTAGCATCCAAGATCTTACCAAATTTTTCCAACTCTATTTTGATGTCAGGTAACTCCTTAATCATTTTATTCTTCTTCGTTCACTCCCATTTCCTTACTTTTTATTTTAAGGCATATAGCTTCCCATATATAGCCTGCATGGGAGGATAATCTACATCCCTATAATGAATCCATAAATCTTGAATCAAAGAATTAAAGTCTACATCCTTGATCCAAAAGTGATTGAACTTGAAAGGCATGCCCAAATGCATCTCTTCCATCCTCTGTAGTAATGTGAGGGGAAGGTGATCATACATATATGTTTTCAAAACCTTTGATTATAGAAACCCCATTATCCCAATCAAATGTTCATGGACCAAGTATCTATCCAATTGCTTGGAAATATGTTATGACCTAGCTTTGCCATTATGTCAAGTGGGTACATTTGATTGGTGTTGAATGCCCATCATATTATTATCACAGAATATATATTTGAGTTAATCTGCAAGTGGATCCATCCTTCAAACTGAGCCCCAGCATTCATCCAATGATATAGTGGCATTAAAATCTCCTGCCATAATGAGGGATCCAATTTTTAGGATGTATGATTACTCCAATCGGTCCCAAAAAGTTACCCTATGTTGATGTGGAGCATATATGTTTAGGATGCAGAAATGACCATCGAGTCACCTGAGTTGTCTGGTGAGCAGTATACTAACCAAACATCTATAAGTCCGAAAAGCCGCCTATTATAGATTCCACAATATCGTCAATCCCCTGGAAATACCCAAAGAGTCAAAAACCACCATATTTCAATCTGGTAGCATTTTCCTAAAGCATTCTATCACCCATTGAGCAATCATCATGGATTCTTGCAAAAGCACGATACAGGGATTAACATAAGATGAATATTTCTTCCAGGGAGAAGAATTTTTGTGAGTACCAAAAACCTCGCATATTGAGGGAAAGATAGCGAGTCATGTTTCATGGATGTCACATGGTGTTTCTCTAAGGTCCCAAGGTTCAAAAGAGGCACCAATAGGGATATCAATAAGGGAGGAAGAATCAAGAAATGAGATCCACTTAAATTTGGGCCTCCCACCGAAATTTTTGCTTCCCCTCTTCTCTTGGCGTCGAATGGTAATGTTAAGAGCTAAGTTGGGGCTGATAATCAAAGAGGTCTGAGGATGTTCTCGATGAATAGACAGGGTTTTCGATCAAGATTCAGGTTCGAAAGAAGAAATTCTATGTCACTGTCCACCGAGTTCCTGGGAGAAGATATAAGTGACCGGGGGTAGGGTGGGGAGCCGAGATGGAAGGATTTGGAGAACTCTCCGTAATTCTTAGCAAAGAAGGAGAATATTGGGATGCCAAATATTTAGGGGTCATCAAGGATGTAGAGGGCAGGGGAGGCGAAATCCTCAGCATGGAGGATGGGGAAATGTGTGGGCATATATGGCTATATTCAGGAGACTGAGGGGTGGTAATAAAATGTAAAATCCCTTATTCTTATGAAACAATAGAGGAGGTGCGAGGGGAGGATGGTTCAACGATGGGAGTAGTGGAAGATGAGTATTCCTTAGACATCAAACTAGAAGATGAGAGGTGGGTTAAAGGTTAGTTACTTAAATATCGTTGACAATAATTGTGATATTTATGATTGGTTCCATCAATCCCACAACCATGGTGTTGTACAATGTCCTATCTAACACCATTTAAAACCCAAGCCTTTCCTTCCATAGCCCCCTTATTCTTGTGTCTCCGAGGGAATTTTTCCATAAGATGTGCAGTGTGGTGGAAAATCAAACACTGAAATGGTATACACCAAAAATACAACCTTTAATAAATATGGATTTTATCCCAAACCAAATCTATGTGCATAGGAAGGCCCCTAGATAAACCACATTCAATTAATATCTAAACAACCATTTTCTCTCTAGCCTCCAAACACTTTGAATCCACATAGATGAGCTTACCATTGAAATTACCAATGTCTACAAACACCCTTATGTTCTAGAACTCAATGTGAAGTCCCAGAACCTTCACCCAGATCATCTTGTTGTGAGGGGTATTCTTGAGTAGGTTCAAACCAATATAACGCGGATGAAGTGATAAAAATCCGCATCCTCTAACCCACGATAGCTCACAAATTTCCTACAGGTCCTCTTGCTGTAATAAGTGGAAGTTGTACCAAGAATTCAAGAGGTGGTTGGCCGTGGGAGTGTAACCAAGGATAAATTTCCACTGAGTCACAACCCATGTTCTCATTTCCTCTTCATGCATATTTGAAAACTACCCGTGACCAACCAGTGCTCTTTTATGTAGGCTAGTCACTCACTCCAAGAGGACATCATAACCAAAACTCAACAACTGTGTCTGAGGTGAAGTCCCAATCACCTAACATCATGGTCTCATCATAGCGGCTCGTGAGGAGTTGTGTCAATCCCCATAATGTGGTTGATCCACATGTGAGGCATTTGGATAGTCCCCCTCTAGCAGCTATGAATGGATGGTCTTCTCGTCTAGTAGAACAGTTGTTGCATGGATCCCCAATGTCATCTAAGCATTCCATTGAGCAGGCCGTGGAGCCGGAGAAGGGAAACATGGTCATGCCAATACAACCTCTAGAGTGGCACTAATGAAAGACTCATGTTTCAAGGTGTTCAATCTAAAAAAATTTGATAGGTCCATAGGCCCATAAGTGGTATCAATTGATGCCAGGTACCGGATCCAGTGCGAAGGGGTAGAGTAGGTAGAAAGGTATGGGTGGCAAAGGTAAGTAAGATAGAGATCTGGGAAATCACCAGCTGGGACAGATGGTCAATTGACAGGACAATGTTTAACTTAAATAATTACCTCAGGAGGAAGTACATGAGGATCCAAGTCTCATGAATTGTGACATTGGTTAGCATGTAGCACCCACGTCACATATATCCTTAACTACCCTGTCACCAATCCAGGTCCTAATTTCGTAAAGTAATGTTTATAGAAGGAGATGTGCCAAACTACCAAACCCTGACAAGTTAGAATGTTCAACAATCATAATGATATGAAAAAGGGTCATCGGGAATAAATACCTCAGGGTGGAGAAATTATATTGCCTTGTAAAATGCAACCCCCAACCTCACGAACAAGCAACCACGGGAGAATTTGAAATGATCAGAAAAGAGGGAATGAGAAATATTCTAGTAAGGTCCACACAAAACATTTCACCACCGCTGCAACCCAGCTGCAGTGTAAGCACGAAGAAACAATGGTGTAACTGTGTAATCCAGTGGAAGAATCATCCCACGCAACAACAACAAAAACAACATCCCAAGCATGTCCACCATCCATTGCAACATCTGAATCCAAATTGTTTGCAGGGACAGGATATGATGAAAGTGTCAATCCACTTCCTCCAGAGATTTGAGTAACTAGTGGTCTCTAAACAAGACCCATGTGATGAGCCTCATAAATGGGTAATTATATGGGCTCAGTTTACCTCCTAACCCAGTCAAATCAACCATTCTATTAGCTTATTATATGATTTTCTGATTATATTTATGCTTATAGGGTGAGTTGAGTTAGTTATTTTTCCATGTGGTCTAACATCTATTTAATGTAGATTATTGATGGATTTCGAGGTCAAAGTCAAGGATCTAGTGGTCAAACTACAACAATAACTTGAAGTAGATAGAGGAGAGGACTCATAGGAGGGAATTCTCCTCATGTAGACAGAGGAGAGGACTTATAGGATGGAATTCTCCTCATTTATTGCTCCTCACCTCGAATTCCCCTTCATTCAGCTCGGAGTACAAGCAGTCGAATCATGCACTAGAAGGCAACCGAGCAAGTGGAAGATGATTGATAGTTCTCTAGAGTTTTTGGAGCTAAGCCTCCCTGATTATAAGGAAGCTGTTGGTAGCTTCAAATGTATAAGTAGAGAGGCCTAGGACCTTTCTAGGGTCGACTTTGTTTTTCTTGTGTAAACTCTGCTCAAATTTCGAGCTTACTATTTTATGATAGCTTTATGTAATCTTGTTGTTTTTTTATAATGAAGATGGAATCCTTTTTGAGATAGCACTGAGTTACCTCAGAGGGCTGATGCCCTTGGGTTAGGGCCCAATCCAAGAAGAAAAGCTTCTATTTACTTGTACTTTTATGCTTTACTTCAGTTTGTAGATTAGTTACTGTTAGATGTATTTCTCTTATGGTTAAGAATAGGTTGCTTTTGATGATTTAGAAGTTTGCTTCCATTTGTGCTTTCTGTAGTAGGTTAAGAAGTTATCAGAGAAGATTAAAAATGATATCAATAGTGATTTGGCCTCTCTTCCTCCCTTTGGGACCATGATTTGAGGCAAATACTCTCTTGTTGCCCCAAAAACACAAATTTTCCTTATTCCTAGGACTTCTAGTGTTTGCAGCTCTCTAGTAGGTTGATAGTCCATTTTTGCTTTGCTTTAGATCTTCTTTATCATGTTCACTTCCTAATTTGAAATAGTCCTTTTGTATGTTTTACTTTCTTACAACATTTCCCATCAATTCCTTCTATACATCATAGTTTAGGCCATTTTAATGCAAAACTTTGTTCTTCCTAGGATGCACTTATTTCATTGGTTGCTTGATTTTCTTGGTTGACTATTAGTTTCTATGCGGTATATCTCTTCCAATAGTAGGAAAAATTAACAAAAATAACACCCTCCATCTGATCCATGCCCTATAGGTCTCCCAAACCTCACCTCAATTCTGCCCTAGTTTCCTTCATTTTTCATAGAACTTCTTCCTCTCTCCTTGAGTAAACCCAATCATCTTTCTCTCTCCTTGTGATTCATGGTAGACCTTAGGTGCCCTAACACCTCATTCCAACCTTTATCCACCTTTTCCACCCACTCTCACACCCTCAAAACAACGAAAATTGTTCTCGGCCTCCTCCTGTAGGCCTCCTGTAGGCCTTCTGTAGTTTCCCTATTTTCCTCCTGTAGTTTTCTTGTGTCCTCCTGTAGTTTTTCCTGTAGGCTTTCTTTTGAAGGCCGAGTGTGGGAAACGCCTCCAGAAGGCCACCTAAGACCTCCTAGGACCCATCCACACCATCCTACATCCTCCCAAGCTCCAAAACCATCCTCTAACACCACCTGTTCGCTGCCACACTCACACACAATAAATTAGATGCATGTTAAATTCACATAAAAACACATAAAAATCCAAAAATATGTTTTTTGCTTATTTACTTCTAGAAATAGCATGGTTAAATGTTTTTGACTTCCTTGAGTAGGTAATGGCATTTATTTTATGGTTTTCATAGTGTTTTTGGAAAAAGTAGAATTAGCTTCTTAATTAGGGTTTACTAGGTTTTGCTTTACATTCCAGTCTTTCTCCTTTCTGCAGTTATAATAGCACTTGTAGAGTAATATTTTTTTCTTTTCATCACACATAGAGCTTCTTCTGAAATCTATAGAATTTGGCTTGAGCTCCTAGTGATCTCATTCCAGTTGACCAAGTGACAACCTGTAGTGAGAACTAGTACTTGTGTATATAGCACCGATGCTTCCAAGTTTGTCACGAACTACCAGGTTGATAAAAGTAAAGTTGGTAGCCCAAGATTTGGATCATTCTTGCTGCAATACTAGCACTCATCACTTTGTGGCATCGCTGCTAGGGAAGTGTTAGAGTATTCTCTAATTACTTCTTTCTTCTATTTCCTATTGCAACATTCTTCTAATAGTTTATTTTTGCATTTCCTTGATCTCCTTTTCAATTCTACAAATTTCCATTCAGCAAGTTCATTTCATCTAGTTGCAATTTGTTTTTTTCAATCACAATTTCAGTTTCTGTAGGTACTTTCAGTGTGGGGAAAAAGAAAGAAAAAAACAACCAAAAATATTTCCTTTCATGCCTCATAAGAGTAGAGATAACTTAGGAAAATTTTCGCCCAACACCCCCACTATTTCACACAGTCAACCTTCTCTCTTCGTCGGTGGCTTCAATCAAGAAGAACCCTTAAGTGAACATCCAGACATATTTGAAGAACCTATAGGGGAAGAAGAAGAAGAAAACATTCCTTTGGAGTCAATGGCTGAAAACAAAAATTCTACGGGAAATGGAGAGATAATAGTGGGTACCTTCCCCATTCGAGAGACCAATGGGGACACCAAAATGAAGAATATAAGTCCTTCAGACCTACCTCACTTCCATGGTCTAACTATAGAAGATCCTAACACCTTCTTGTTCAATTTTTTTGTCATCTGTCTAACTTATGAATGTGCAGAAGACAAGAAAAAGTTGAAACTCTTCCCTTCTACTCTCAAGGATGCAACACTGCACTGGTTCATGGGATTACTTGGCAATAGCATCACAACTTGGGCTCAGATGTAGTAGGCCTTTAACAACAAGTATCGAGACTATTGTAGGTAAAAATATACTAAAGAAGAAATCTTCTGAATGACCATAGGAAATGATGAGTCCCTGGAAGACTATGAAGAGAGGTTCTAGCTCAGTTACAAAAGGGCTAGGTGTACACTTGACCCTGAGTCTCTGTAGTTAGTCCTGCTCAGGGGAATTTGGGAAGACCTTTTAGACACCCTCCATCTACTAGTCGGGGGAGACATCTACCATCCTATGAGGACATAAAGACTATTTTTAGAAACCATTCTAGAGCAGCCAGAAAGAAAGGTATGGGGATTCAACCCATAGCCAGTACCTCTTATTCCAATTCATCCATTAAAGGTGAAATTGGAAACATGATAGAAGACTTCAAGAGTGAGATGCTGCAGACTCTTGCCATGCAAATGGATACCTTACATATCAAAAGAAAACAAGAGGAAGCAGAGAGGGCTTTGGCCATTCTTTTCCCTAGATGCACCAGGAGGCATCCTAGGAATGAATGTCCATTAAACTCTATAGAGGTTTGTTCAGTCTGTGAAGAAGATCATTCTACAGATAAGTGTCCTTCCTTACCCAGACTAAAAGCTGTATACCAAGGGGCCGAAGGAGTCACTGAATAGATCTATTACATAAACCAAAGGAGGTCGCATGTACCTAGACCATACCAGCAGGGGATGCAATGGACATCGCAGGCATGCTACAACCCCAACCCAGTCACCTCCATAACTTCTTGGGCCCCCCCTGCTCATCCTTCATGGTCCACGCCTCCTCCTTGGTCCTCCACATCTCAATATCATGCCCAACCAACCACCCATTCATTTCAATCCTATGCTCAGCCACAACCTTATTGGAATGCATCTAATCAGGGGTGGAGGCCCCAATACAACTCTCTTCTCGCTCTTCTGCCTCCACCACCTACCCAACCACAACCAATACCTTTTGTCCACCAAGGCAACCCAAATTTCTACCCAGCCAAATTCGAACCCGAACAACAGATAGGCTCAGCAAGTGTATAGTGGGGAACCATCATGCCCAACTTATGCTATGGAGATTCAATAAATTAACTTGCGATCCGGGAAATTTCTCCCAGATAGCCAGCCTCCACCCAAGGGGGTTGAGGAAGATAAAGAGGAAATCAAACCTAGAGCAAATCCACCCTTTCCTGAGAGACTATCCATGACAATCCAACCTACCCCAAAAGAGACTGAACTCCTAGGAGAACTGAAACATTTATTTATGAAGATACCACTTCTCCAAGCCATAAAAGATGTGCCTATCTACAATAGGTTGATCAAAGAGAAGTGTTTGAGGCATTCAGGAAGGTGTAAGAGAGATGCCCTAACCATGAATGTCATAGGACAACTGTCTGACCTGATGTTGGGGCAGATAATCTGTCAAAAATATCTGGACCTTGGAAGCCTAGTAGTTGATGTCCACATCAATGGCACAATGGTCCCACATACCTTGATTTATCTAGGAGCTGCCATTAATGTCATGACAAAGGAAACAATGCTCAAACTTAACCTCCAAGGCTCCTTGAGGAAGACCACGACAGTGCTGCAACTAGCAGACTGCTCCATAGTGACTCTTAAGGGTATTGTGGAATATGTGATCGTCTCCATTGATTCTTGGGAGTACCCTACTGATTTCTTAGTTCTCTAGCCAAAGGCAAAGCTCACTGAGTATCCTCTCATTTTGGGAAGGCCCTGGTTGGCTAAAGCCGATGCCTACATCAGTTGCCGAGCTGGGAACATGACCATAAAGAACAGGCACATGTCTAAGTAGTTAATCTTATATCCTCCTACCCAACCCTTGCTAGAACATGATCTACCTCTTTGGTTGGAGGAGGAGGATGAGGATGAAGTTTATTCGACACCACTTTGTACATTAGAAATTTCCATGGGGGGAAACTGCAAGATGAAGATGATATGATTCAAAATTTGATTCAAAATCCACCTCCCAGTGTATCACCATTATAAAAAATAGTAAAAGAAACCCAAAACAACCCCTTAAATAATCTCTGTGTAGTTGACCCCACTTCTCTCCATGTTAAAAATATAGAGTTCGGCCCAGAAAGAACATTGAAAATCAATCCATCCCTATCTACTTCCTAGGAGAAGGAGCTATGCAGCATACTGAGAAAACATCTAGATTCCTTCCCCTAGAGTGATAAGGAGATGAAGGGAGTGTACCCTTCAGTATGTACTCATCATATATACATCAAGGAAGATTGCAAGCCAGTCAAGTAGCCTCAAAGGAGGATGAACCTAGCACTTAAAGATATTGTTAAGGAAGAACTACACGAATTGCTTGATGCAGGATTGATCAATCCCATCTCTGACAGTGAATGGGTCTCTCCTTTGGTGCTAGTGCCAAATAAAAATGGTGAGTGGAGAATCTGTGTCAACTATGGGGAATTGATCAAAGCCACTAAAAAGGACCATTTTCCTTTACCTTTAATAGATCAAGGTTAGACGGTATGGCAGGAAAGAGTTTTTCTCCTTCCTAGATGGGTTTAGCAGGTACAATCAGATTCAAATCAGCCCGGAAGACCAAGATAAGACCACTTTCACTTTTCCTTAGGGTACCTTTGCATACTGGGTCCTTCCTTTTGGTTTGTGCAATGCTCCAGCCACTTTCCAAAGAGCGCTATTGAGTAGATTTTCTGAACTGGTTCATGATGTAGTAGAAATATACATGGATGATGCTACTCCTTATGGCTCTGACTTTCAGGAAGCTTTATCTAACCTAGGAAAATTTCTAGATAAGTGTATTGAGGTGAACCTGTCCCTCAATCCAGAAAAATGTGAATTTTTTATGACTGAAGGGGTTGTAATAGGTCATGCAATATCTTAACAAGGACTGCAGGTGGACCCCAACAAAATTGCCATCATCCAAAGGGTCCCACCTCCTCAAAAGGTGAGAGATGTCAGAAGCTTCCTAGGCTTAGCTGGATATTACAAGAGATGAATTAAAGACTTCAGCAAGTTAGCCTCACCTTTGTTTGGCCTCCTAGGCAAAGATGTTGAGTTCATATGGTCGAAAAACTATCGAGAAGCCCTAGATACCTTGAAGAGAAAGCTAGTGACTGCCCCAATTCTTAGAGGCCCAAATTGGGCCCTACCCTTTCACATTCACACAGATGCCTCAAACAAAGTAATAGGAGCAACCTTAGGAAAAATTGATGAAAATTTACCTTATGCCATATACTTTATAAGCAAAAACTTTTCAAAGGGAGAGTTAAACTATACATTGACCGAGAAGGAACTCCTAGCTGTCGTGCATTCCTTAAACAAATTCAGACATTATATCGCAAGCTATCAAACCTTTGTGCACACTGATCATGTTGCAATTAGATATTTAATGAACAAACCAAATGTAAATGCTCGCATTATTAGATAGTTGCTTTTACTGCAATAGTTTGATCTGACCATTATTGATAAGCCTAGTAAAGAGAATGTTGTTGTTGAATTTTTGTCTAGAGTAAAGCTGCTTGTAGGTGAAGAAGGAATGGTGGATGACCAAATTCCATATGAACACCTATTTGATATTTCAGTACTCTCTCCATGGTTTTCTGATAGAGTAAACTACTTGGTTTCAACACAGTTCCCACCACACCTATCCTCAAAAGAGAAGAGCAAGATAGTAATGAAAAGCACCCATTTCACCTGGATTGGAGGAAACCTCTTCAAACTTGGCCTAGATCAGATCTTGAGAAGATGTGTCAAGGAGGAGGAAGTCTTTGACATCTTCCTGACCTATCATGACGAGCCTTGTAGAGGTCATTTTGTAGAAAAAATAACCGCCTTCAAGATATTGCAAGAAGGCTACTACTGGCCCACTCTTCATTAGGATGTGAGGAGATACATGATCTAGTGTGATCGGTGTTAGAGGATGGGAAAACCCACTCCAAAGGATGAAATTCCCATGCAACCTCAAGTGACCTTTGAACCATTTGAGAAATGGGGCATGGACTTTGTGGGGCCTATCAACCCCCCTTCAAAACAGAAGTAGTACATCATTGTGTGCACCGACTACCTGACAAAGTGGGCAGAGGAAAAAGCAATCAAATTAGTGACAGAGGAACAAGTAGCTGAGTTTTTGAGGGAACACATATTCTACAAGTTCAGGTATCCGAGAGAGTTGGTCATAGACCAAGGCAATCATTTCACTTCCAACCTGATTGAAGACCTACTCACACACCATAAAATCAAGCACAGGACTTCCACCCCTTACCATCCACAAGCCAATGGGCAAGTGGAGGTCACTAACAGAGCATTGGAAGGGATCCTAACTAAGGTAGTGAACAGAAACAGAAAATATTGGGCAGACAGATTAGTTGAGGCCACTTGGGCCTACAATACAACATGAAAGACCACCACCGAGTTCACACCGTATTAACTGCTCTATGGAAATAAGGCTTTTCTATTAATAGAGTTTGAATTGAATACCCTAAGGATGGAAGCTCAGCTGGACCTAGACCTCAGCCATGCATAGAAGGAGAGATTACTTCATCTCAATGGATTGGATGAATACAGATTGCAAACCTTTCTCCATACAGAGGTAGTTTAGCTTCAGAGAAAGATATGGCATGAAAAAAATATCAGGGAAAAGAAATTCCAAGAGGGAGATTCGGCACTATTCTATTATTCAAGATACAAGGATTTCAAAGGCAAGCTGAGGACAAGATGGCTGGGATGCTACACTATGGAGAAATGCAATGACAATGGTTTAGTTCTGATCAGAACCATTGATGATGAAGCCATCCCCATGCTTGTCAATGGACATCATTTGAAATTCTACAAGAAACCCCTCTCCAAGCGAGAGTTTATTGAAGATTTGAATAAAACAGTGGTGGTGGTGGAGCATGTCTTAGCTTCCACTTCACCCACTCACTGAAGAAAAAAGAGACAAAATAAGGACTCAAGTGAAAACCTCCATGAGGTGTTTGAGTCCCATCATTGGGTTGAAAACCTCTTCTGATGCGGCCCAATGATGTCAAAAAAAAAAGGGAAAAGAATAAGATCCCTGGGTGAAAACCTCACTTGGTGGTGCCCAGGGCACACAATTAAGGTGAAAACCTCTCTGAGGTGTCCTAGTTGCTTTCAAAAAAAAAAAGAGAGAAAGAAAAAAATAATTTTTATTGCATTGCAGGTTTGCAGGAGGACTACAGGGAGCAGAAGAAGGTGCCAAGGGGACCCTAACATTCATACCAAAATCCATCTCATCTTCTCCACACCTTCCTCCATCATTTTTGGCATCTCTTTCACCCCACTATACCCCTTCTTCCAAAACTGTGTTTTCTACAGGAGCCTCTATTTTTTCTACAGGGGGCTCCTGTAGGAATTACAGAGAGCCAAAAGTGTCTATAGGAGGCAGTTTGAGGGACAAGAAAAACTTCATGAGGAACCTATAATCCCTCTTACCATATTCAAACCTCCTTGCCATCATTTCCAAGCCCGCATCACACTCCAAGCATCATTATTATTTTTTTCCTTTCCAAGAAAAAACACAGAAAAACAGTTTTTTAGTTTTGGAAAAAAAAACAAAAATAAAAGGATGAAAAGCCACCATTAACTTTACCTGAAGCTTACCTACCATCCCTCCATCATTCATCTCCACCTCTAGCGTCATTCTCGAGCTCCAAGCATAGGGAAATAGCTGAAGTTTCAAGGGTAGAAGTAGCTACAGGAGCTCCTGTAGGAATTCTTGTAGCAACTGATCCCATAGAAGTCTAGCACCAACAACAAGGGGCAGCACATCTAAAGGGTGAAAAGGCACATGCAGCTCAGCTCCAACAAAAGAATAACCTACAAAAACACAAAACAATGCATCAGCAAGCAGAGACAACATGCATGAAGGAAAATAAAGGCATGCAGCAGAGAAAGCCACAACACCTCACAGTCGATGGCAGCAAATGCACTTGGATTACAGGTAAGTAGCTAAGTCACTCCTCTATCTTCATTTGTGTAATTAGGAATCATGTGAAGGAAACGACATGGTTGATATCAAATGCGGAAAGGTGGTGAGTTAACTTGGTACCTTCATTTAGTTGACTCCACTTAACTAAGATATCACCCACACATGCGCACAGTCAACTCAAGCAAAAGATGCGAAGGACAGGTAGTGGTAGGAAGAGTTAACTCTGATGCAGTAATGAGGGAAAGATTATGAAGGGTGTCATGATTACCAAGCAAGTGGGGACCAACGGTCCTAATCTGGGCAATGTACACATTGCCAGCTCAGCACTCATAACCGAAAACAACCATAAAAGGTAATGAGCACTCCTCCCCACGCATTCTCACTACATTTTCTTCAGTTTCTCCTTATAATTCAGCCACACAACAGTCTTCTTATGCCCCAACATCCTCATATCCATCATCCTCCATTGATTTCCTCCATATTTTTGCTGTCAGCATCTTCTATAGGAGCCCTACAGGTTTTCTACAGGAGCACCTACAGGAAATCTACAGGAGGGACAGTGGGCTTCTAGAGGAGGGGTAGTGAGTCATTTTGAAGGGAGGAAATGTGATTTTTGGCACAAATTTTAGTCTGAAGAGGTAAGGTTCATGAATTCCCTTTGTTTAATATCAAAATTTGAAAGAGTTGGTCTCAAATTGAAGATAAAATGAGTCTTTAAGAGGGTATAAATACATAATAAAAAAATTTGTTTAAAAAAAAAACACAGTCCCCTCTATTTTTCTATTTCACTCAAAATTCTTTGTCTCCACCTCCACATCTAGTTTTTCAAAAGAAGTATAGGTATTATGATATGGGGTTTTATGAGAAAAGATCCCACTAACTCCAGTAGACTCCATGCATATCCTCAAGTGGTGGAAATATTTGCAAGGGCAAACTAGATGAATTTCTTTGAGAAGTTTAGAGAGTTTGATGATGAAATTGCCCATGAATTTGCTCTCTCTCTGGTCCCTCACACAAGAACTCATGCTACTGTAACCATTAGAGGCCTCTCCATTGAAATAACCCCTAAATTCATTAGTAGGGTCACTACCCTTCCTCTTGGGTTGCCTTAGAGTAAAGATGAGAAAATAATTGGGTAGGCTACCAAGAGGAATTTTTTCCAAGATAATGAAACCCTTGTTGAAGAAAAAAATGGAATTAGGAGGGCTACTGTACCATATCCCTAGGATGAGATTAACTACCAAGTGATCAAATACATTTCTTGTGAGGGGAGGCATAAAATTTTTTATGGATATCATTTCAGAACCCTCCAAGAATTGAGATATGGAATGGATACCCTAGCACAAGAAAGGTTAGTATCCCTTACTTTCTCCTCCAGTCCCTCATTGACTCCAGCACCAAGGTACAAGAAGGAAATTCACAGCAGATAGCTCACCATGGCATAATCAATATCCTGATAGAAGAAGCCCTCCATACCCTTACAATCCCTATAGCATGGGAAGTTTTCAGAAATATGACAGCTTAGGATGACATCAAGGCATTAACCTAAGATGTCAATCCTGCAGTCAATGAGGAGGGAGAACAACAAGGAGGAGAAGATGAAGCCCGTGATGACATATCAGGGCAAGAGAGGAAGGAGGAAAGAAAATAAATAGAGGAGGGGAGAGAAAAAATACACAGAGCAGGAGGAGGGAAAAGAGACAGAAGATGGAGAAAATGATATAGAGAGGGTCGAGCAAAGAGAAGAGTCCACTGAAACTTTGGAAAGAGAAGCAGCAGCTACCCTCACTATCCTCAGTACACCCGTCAAGCAGAAGCAGAAGAGGAAAAGAAAAACCTCCATGTATTTTAGGGAAAGGAAGAGTACCAGAATTAAAACAAGCAAACCTCAGCCCTCATCAAAGACTCCCATTAACATTGAAGATTCATCATCTGCCAAGGTGAAAGAATCTCCTTCCAAGACACCCATAACCTATGTAAGGAGGACTACAAGATCCTCTACATGGAAGGGAAAGGAAATTATACCGGACCCCAAAGCAGACCTACAGGAGGCTAAAATAGTCCTATAGAAGACACTGTCCAAACTACAGGAGAAACAAAAACTTGAGGAAAATATAGGAGGACAACTAGAGGTGAAAGAGGAAGCACAAGAGCTACAAGAACCTGACCCCTAGCCTTATCTTGACTCCTATTATAGACTACTTGAGGGAGGCAAGATAATCCCACAGATATTTTCAATTCCATTATTTTACGAATTGGAAAAAGAGAGAGTGAGAACGCATAGGTGGATGCAGATAGCCAAGTCCAAAGGAGTTGAGGATACTGGCCACATGGAAGACAAACTCAAGGAAATGGGTAGGGAATTGAGTGCTCTCAAAGATAAAGAAGCCATTACAAGAAGCCACCTTGAGAATGAGAATGAATTACTAAGGAGGTAGTTGCAGGAGAAAGAGACTCATTTGGCATACATGGCCAGCTTATCCATAGAAGGATTACAATGCAGAACACCAGCCAAATATTATGGCCTCTATTTGACAGATCAATGGCTTTAATTCCAAATGAAAACTTTGGCACAATGAGGAATATTGCCTTTCCAATCCTACAGGTAGTTCATTGATTTGTGTGACCAAAACACCTCTAAGCACAAAGAAAAGACAACATAATTCTATATACACAACATGCCCCTCACTGACCTAAATTGTGGGCCCCAATGCCAAGCTAGGGGATTTGCAATTAATGGTCATGGCGTCATGGATGAACCATGAAGAATTGAGGGAAGTAGAAATGAAAATATTGTTAATAAAAGAGCAGAATGAACCATTGATGATAAGAGCTAAGCCATCATATCCTATGGCACTCATCAGCACACACAGCTTGCTTGCCAATGACCCTCAGATTGCCCCTAAATATCTAGCCAATCAGGAACAAGCCATTGCACACTTTGAAGATATGCTTAGGCTACTTAGGGATGACTATGTGCATGCATGCATGAGAATATCGGACACCCTACCCCAAAACTTGCAGATCAGAGAATACCATTCCCCGATGAGGCTGAAGGAGGCATTGAAAAGAGTGCCAATGTACAAGCACTCCACGCAAAGGCTGAAAGTCAACTAGATTGGCCTCAAACTGAGTCCTCCACTCATATTAGGCATGCTGGAAGGTAGAAGATAAGAAGAAGAGAAGGAGCAGTGCAAGGACATAGACAAAAAGGCAGGATTTTATGGAGAATATGAGAAAACCACATCAAAAGCTTGGAATGCTAGGGAGGCCACCAGGGCCATGAAAGACCAAGAAATTGACTAAGCTTCTCAAAGGATGAGAAAAACCTTCAGTAGGAGGGTGATGATGAGCCTCATAAATGGGTAATTATATGGGCTCATTTTACTTCCTAACTTAGTCAAATCAACCATCCTCTTAGCTTATTGTATGATTTTCTGATTATATTTATGCTTATAGGGTGAGTTGATTTAGTTATTATGCCATGTGGTCTAACATGTATTTAATGCAGATTATTGATGGATTTTGAGGTCAAAGTCAAGGATATAATCATCAAACTGTAGCAATAACAAGAAGTAGATAGAGGAGAGGACTTATAGGAGAGAATCCCTCTCATTTATTGCTCCTCACTTCGAATTCCCCTTCATTCAGCTTGGAGTACAAGCAAACGAATCATGCACTAGAAGGCAACCAAGCAAGTGGAAGATGATTGATAGTTATCTTGAGTTTTGGGAGCCAAGCCTCCCTGATTTTAAGGAATCTATTGGTAGCTTTAGATGTATAAGTAGAGAGGCCTAGGGCCTCACTAGGGTCAACTTTTTGTTTTCTTGTGTAAACTCTGCTCAAATTTTGAGCTTACTATTTTATTACAGTTTTATGTAATCTTGCTATTTTTTAATAATGAAGATGGAATCCTTTTTGAGCTAGCACTGAGTTACCCCAGAGGGCTGAATATCTTGGATTAGGACCCAATCCAAGCATCCAAGCTTCTCTTTACTTGAATTTGTATGCTTTACTTCAGTTTGTAGATTAGTTGATGTTAGATGTATTTCTCTTATGGTTAAGAATAGGTTGCTTTTGATGATTTAACAGCTTGCATCCATTTGTGCTTTCTATAGCAGGTTAAGAAATGATCAAAGAAGATTCAAAAGGCTAGAAACAATGCCTTGGCCTCTCTTCCTCCATTTGGGACCATGATTTTAGGTAAATACTCTCTTGCTACCCCAAAAACACAAATTTTCCTCATTCCTAGGGCTTCTAGTGTTTGCACCTCTCTAGTAGGTTGATAGTCCAGTTTTTCTTTGCTTTAGATCTTATTTATCATGTTCACTTCCTAATTTTGAATACTCCTTTTGCATGCTTTTCTTCCGTAAAAAATTTCCCATCATTTCCTTCTATACATCATAGTTTAGGCCATTTTAATGCAAAACTCAGTTTTTCCTAGGATGCACTCATTTCATTGGTTGCTTGATTTTCTTGGTTGACTGTCAGTTTCTATGTAGTAGATCTCTTCCAAAAGTAGGCCAACTTACCAAAAATCACACCCTCCATTTGATCCATGCCCTATAGGTCTCCCAAACCTCACCTCAATTCTGCCCTAATTTCCTTCATTTTTCATAGAACTTCTTCCTTGCTCCTTGAGCAAACACAATCATCTTTCTCTCTCTTGATGATTCATGGTAGACCTTAGGCACCCTAACACCTCATTACAACTTTCATCCACCTTTTCCACTAACTCTCACATCCTCAAAATATCGAAAATTGCTCTCGGCCTCCTCTTGTAGGCCTCCTGTAGTTTCCCTGTTTTCCTCTTGTAGCTTTCTTGTGTACGCCTGTAGTTTTTACTGTAGGCTTTCTTTTGAAGGCCGAGTGTGGGAAAAGCCTCCAGAAGGCCACCTAAGACCTCCTAGGACCCATCCACACCATCCTACATCCTCCCAAACTCCAAAACCACCCTCTAATACCACCTATTCTTTGCCACACTCACACACAATAAATTAGATGCATCTTAAATTCACATAAAAACACATAAAAATCAAAAAATATGTTTTTTGCTTATTTACTTGATAAAATAGCATGGTTAGATGTTGTTTACTTCCTTGAGTATCTTTCATGGTTTTCATAGTGTTTTTGGAAAAAGTAGAATTAGCTTGTTAATTAGGGTTTACTAGGTTTCTTTTTACATTCCAGTGTTTCTCCTTTCTGCAGTTAGAATAGCATTTGTAGAGTAATATTTATTTCCTTTCATCACACATAGAGCTTCTTCTGAAATCTATAGAAGTTGGCTTGAGCTCCTAGTGATCTCACGCCAGCTGACTAAGTGACAACCTGCAGTGAGAACTAGTACTTGTGCATATAGCACCGATACTTGCAAGTTTGTTATGAACTACTGGATTAATAAAGGTAAAGTCGGTAGCCCAGGAGTTGCAGCATTCTTGCTGCAATAGTGGCACTCATCACCATGGTCTTGGTGCGACGAAGGATAGTTGATCTTAAGTATGCTAATCAACATAGGCATATGGTCTCTAGAGAATTAAGATCAATTGATCACAAATGATATAGTATAGGATATATATAGAAATGAGAAATATGACAGCAATATGGAGAATTTCATATGCGAGGATGTTAAACATGTTCAGGAAGGGAAAGTGGAGAAACTTCAAGTATTATGGCCAGTCGACCTCTAGGGAAATTATCACAGATGGTGCCTCAAGTGTGGTAATATAAGGGTGGCACAGTATACCAGGTGTATCTAAGTGACCTTAGCCAAGGTGAGGGCCAAAGATGTAAAATAATGGAACTAGTGATGTGTCCAAAAATGTAGTGCTCTACATACATAGACCAAAGTATTCGTCCAGATAGTGGAATCATAAAACCAGTAACAAACAATCCACATACTAAAAAATGGAGTCAACATAACTCAGTACCTCGTTACCTCAATGTCCACACCTAGTGCAATCGTTTGTCCAAAGTTCTAGTTCTAGTGCCTACCTGGTTTAAAGATTCATCCTACCACTTTCCTCCACTCACCACACAGGCCTGTGTAGCTAAATGGATTTCTTCAATCTCAATTTTCTCACAGCGTTTCACAGGATAGTCATAATGGAAATGGATTTGTTTTTGCTCAATTATGTGAAAAGGAGTTGTTGTATTCCTTGTTATGTTCTTACCCTATAAAGAAAGTTGCGATTCCACCTGGCATCATGTCACTCGATGATGTGGAATTGTACCAAGTGAAGAGGGACAAGAAATGTGCAGTGATTTTCTTGTGTTGAGTTTTCTGTATACAAAAAGTTTTGCACAAGAAAAGCTACACACAACATCACTAAAAACGTAAACAAATGAATCCACACATCAATGGCCTCTCCAACATCATAATTTGATGTAACATTATGAATTTCTATGGACGTTATTCTAATTTAGTTTACTCAACGATGCTATAAAAGTCAAGGGATACTAATGTGGAAAAAGGTATATGCATTATGCGAATCGTAAAGACAGTCATTTTTCTGGTTAAGTTGTTAAACACTATTTATTACTATTTCTTTCTCAAAGAATAGGTTGAGGAAATGAATTCATGATGCAAACACTTTCAACAAGGATTTACGCCAACTTTTGGGGCCATAAATAAAGAAATCATGAGACTTGTCTAGATATGTTTGGATTGTAGTGCCAAAGGTTAGTTCTATTATTTTAGGGTTTTTGGGCACATTTCCTTTGTCACAAGAGTCGATGACTCATACTGTCAAAGGTGGGGTTAGAGTTGAAATTTATTAAATAATTTCTCAATGGCATGACAAAAATATGGTAGCTTCTAACATAATATTCCAATTTATCCACGAGTATTGTGCAAGAATGATTTTCTTCTTAAAGAAATCGAAAATAATCTTCATTAAGTTAAGTATAATGCTTGAATTTAAAGTCGAATAACTTCTTCTTTATTAATTTATATAATCCATCAACATAAATTGAGGATTCTTTGGCTACCATGACGAAATCTAAAGTTGAGCTGACAAATTAATGTCCACTCAGACACCTACCATTTGTAAATTGTTAGGATATTCCAACACATAGGAATAGTTAAGTATAACTTGGTCTAGTATAGAGTTAGGTAAAGTGTGTTTCTTTACTATGTACATTTGTAACTTACAATCCGACGGTCACGATATATAGTGATCCGACGGTTCATTCTCTCCTCGGTAT
The DNA here is from genome assembly GCA_000404065.3 of Pinus taeda. Taxonomy (NCBI): domain Eukaryota; kingdom Viridiplantae; phylum Streptophyta; class Pinopsida; order Pinales; family Pinaceae; genus Pinus; species Pinus taeda. Next base: position 138,291 of record APFE031235010.1, on the reverse strand, counting down.
TACCGACACTTGATCCGTGGCTTGACACCCGATTGGTCCATGAATTCTATTTAAAGCGCATGGAGGGTCATTTGTAGGTTAACCGTGCATGAGAGAAGCTTATGTAAATTTTCATTCTTATTAATAAATTGCCTGTAGTAGCCACGTTGGCGCAGGCCGTGGACTGTTTCCCTCTCTGAGGGTTTTAACCACGTCAAAATACTGGTGTATGGATCTGTGATCTGTTTGTGAGCGGTGTCCTTTTGGTGTTCTGTCTGAGGAACTTACCCTGTAAATTCCTACATTCCTACATGGTATCAAAGCTATTTGAGGGCCGCGTCCGTTGTTGATCAAATTTCAAGCCGGTAGAACTGCATGCGACTGCCATCTCCTAGATTTGTTGTTTCTGACTACTTTCGGGCCGAGAGGACTGCTCTGTTGTGTTGGTAGCATCTGTTCCAGTGAGGAACCCCTTTCATTTCATGCGAAAAGGTTTCTGGTAGCCCTAGCTGCGTCATTCTTTAGATCTAGAGGTATATAGTGTTTATTTGCAGTTTACTATTATTTTCTTTCTGTTTATTTCAGTTTCAGTTTATTTAGCTATTTTTTTACCAGATCTATACCTTTCATTTCTGCGTATGCTCTTTGCCCTGCGACTCTATGCGATCTGGGCAAATCAGAAACAGAAAGGAAGAATTTTTCTCATGCGTATGCTCTTTTCCCTACACCTTAGTGTGATCTCAGAAAATCAGAAACATTGAGGAAAATATTTAGTTTCCAGGTAAACCTAACTTTAAGCCGTAAGGCTTTTTTTTGCATGTCTGTGTTGGGTTTTGTGTTTTTTTCTTTGTAGGGAGAAAAAGAGCTTTCTCAAGAAGGCACGCAATCCAAAGCATCTGTGACTAAAAGAAAACAAAGCCCCCC